>RJWM01024501.1:0-30566 GCA_004363535.1 Dasyprocta punctata | reverse complement strand
AAAGAAAGAAAAAGAGAGAGAAGAGAAGAGACAAGACGAGACACAAGCAGGCAGACAGGCAGGCGGGTGGGCAGACAGACAGACAATAAATTAGGATCTTAATGTTATCTTAAAATTCTGAAGAGTTAAAATAAAATTTTTTAATATAATCAAAGTTAAAAGCTATTAAAAACTCATGCAGTCCCAAATCTGAAAAATTGGCAATCTCTCTTATATGAATTTGACTTAAAAAAACCCCACAAACATTAAAAGTCAATTGTTTTTAAGGACATCTTAAGATATTTCTGGAAAACTTCAATTATTTAACCATTTAAAGCATACTATAAACACTTTAAATTTAAAAATGATGATGATTGGGGGAAAGCATGAACTATGGTGAAAAATTATAATTCAAAAACATGTATTACCTATGACTCTACCTACCAGAAATCTTTATTAACTGGCACTCCATCACCCTCAAGCCCAATGTTAATTGATTTTTCTACTCAGAAGCACTACATGATTTACATGATAATTAAATTTAATTATAATATCATTATTTCAACTTAGAAATACATTGCAAAAAGATGAACGATGCTCTGTACTTGAACAAGAATACATTTTGGGTTGAATTTCAGGTTGACTACCACTAGACTCTGTGACCTTTGCTAACACAATTGATTTCTCTTCCATAACATGCTGATAGGTTGCTTTAATGTCAAATAAAATAGTGTGCATAAGCAATTATGAAAACTTTGATAGACTGTGAATATGCAAAAGGCAATTATACTAATCAGAATTTAACTAGAGTACTAAATTGTTTAACTTATGCTATGTGCACAAAAGTAGCATTTGGAGATAGTACGTTTAAGTACTCTGAAAGTTCAAAAGTTATCAAATACAGGGAAGTGTGATCATATACGAGATTAGTAATACACGAATAAGGTTTCTCTCCACTAACTCCCTTATCAGACTGTTCTAAGAATGGTAGGTACCAAGTAACTAACACAGTCAGCAACCACATCAAGCAATTATCTACCATTTATTTCCCTTTCTTGTATCCCTGCTAATCTTTGGATTGTCGTTCCTCTGCCTTGTGGTTTCATTTTGCAGTTGTTACCAGTTTTTGAAAAACAACTGTGTCTCAGGCAATATTCAGTGTTGGACAGCAGTATTTCATTTTAACTCTCAAAATAAACCTCCAACATTTTACCATTGTTCTGGTTATACAGGATAATAATTAGACTCAGAGAAAAGAACTCCCCACTATCACAAGATAAATAAATGATAATATCAGATCAATTTTTAATTAATATTCTAATTATGGCAGGTGTGGTGGCACATGCCTGTAGTCCCAGTACTCAGGAGGTTGAGGCAGGAGGATCATTGCAAGTTTGAGACCAGTGTGGGCTATAAAGTGAGCTCTAGACCAGCCTGAACTGCATAGTGAGACCCTGTCTCAAAAAGACAAAAAAAAAAAAAAAAAAAAAAAAAAAAAAAAAAAAAAAAAAAAAAAAAAAAAAAAAAAAAAAAAAAAAAAAAAAAAAAAAAAAAAAAAAAAAAAAAAAAAAAAAAAAAAAAAAAAAAAAAAAAAAAGAAAAGAAAAAAAATCTAATCATGGTTTTCTATATATCAGTCTTCAATCATTTTACTATGCTAATGGCCAGTTGCTTTACCCCTTGTCAGTTAAAATTGCCTTAAAAGACAGATTAAACAAATAGAAAACAAAGAGACTTTACAAGTACTTTGAAAAGAAGGCTAGACTAATGGTCAACAAAGACATGTGTAGTCTCCTTAGTCACCAAGGCAATGCAAAGTAACACCACGAGAGACCGCCACACACTCGTCAAATTGGCTAAAAGGCAAAACGTAATACCAAATCCAGCTGATGCACTGCTGGTAGGCGTGTGAAGTGAATGTTTTGAAAAGCTGTTTACCAGCTACTTAAACCCAGTGTTATACTCTATAACTTGGCAGTCCCGTTTCTAGATTCATATCCTACAAACCCATACATAAAAATGGACACATTGCAATTGTTTGCAACAGCACTATTCCTATTTATTTATCCAAATCCCTACCAACAGTAGATCATTAGATCTGATAGCAGTAGATCAGTATGACAGATAATTAAAATCAGTAGATAGGCAGTAGATTAGCAGATCAGATAATTAAAATCACTATATTTATGTTCTACACTAGAACCCACCCAAATGTCTATCCATAGTCGATCAGATAAATCATGTAGTAGAACACTCTACAGCCATGAAAATCAGAGAGCTATCACTGTAAATACATGCAAGCACACAGATTCATCTTAAAAGAATGAGTGACCTAATGTGGTCCAAAACAGTATATTCTACATGAGTCCATCTGTATAAAATTCAGAATAGGAAAAAAACAAATCAATGAATTTTTCAGTCAGACCCATGGGTGCTCTAGGGCAGCAGAGAGGACACAGCAATGTGAGAGAAGACTAAGAAGGCTGACCAGGCTTGGTGTCTTGATTTGGGTGATGGGCACACAGGGGCACCCACTTTGTGAACTTGCCTGCAGTGGAACACTACCTTCTTGGCACTCACTGTGCCACACGTGTGTTGGACATCCCTAAACTTTTATACAAAAGCTCAAAAAGTTTTGCATTTTTTTTTATTTTAAGGAGTATATAACAGAATAAAAGCAATCAAAACAAACCAGTGTAAGAGATACAGGACCTGAAAACATTATGAAATCAATAGTAGTTACCATAATGCCCCTTGATGTCTTCAAAATAGCTGCAGAATACTTCGGACATAGTATAAATCAAACAGAACAGAACAGAAGAGAAGCAATAAAAACAAAACAATGAATATGATAAAGAACTTCAAAACAAGCCAACAGTAAATCCAAAATTGCTACCATAATGTATCTTGCTATCCTTGAAATAGCTTCTCCTGCCATAGGATTTAACATAATCAAACAAAACAAAAGAGAAAAACCCAACCCAATAAAATAATGGAAACAACATAGGACCTCAAAACAAGATCCCAGGGAATCAACAATGGTTGCAACCCTCAGAAGGAGATCCCCCCTAGATGACACACTGCTTAGCAATACCCTCTGAACCTATGATCAGACCATTGGCCCTAGACCTGTAATGTTAGTGAAACACCAGAGCACCACAAGCTCCAACTGCATTTCACCTCAATAGCTGTCATCATAGCCTGTGTTTCTCCATATAAGCCAGTCGCATGGAGGGGTGGTGGTGGTGGTGATGGTACTTCTTATCTGCCAGCTCTTGCGCAGGAAAGGGCTGGGGTCTGGATGTTCTCAGGCTGCTGGAGGCCCACACATGGTGCCAGTTCCCAGACTGGGCTTGTTTGGTGCTGCGGCCATTGTTCTCCCTAACCCTGGTCTGTAAATGGCCAAGTTTTGCATTTTGAAGGATTTCAGATTTTAGATTTTGAGATTAGGGATGCTTAACTAGAAAAAACAAACCTATGGAAATATTCCACAGTTCCAAAACCTCAAGAATCTGAAACACTTCTGATCCCAAGTACTTCAGATAAGGGCTATTCAACCCATGTAGCTGTCCCTTGGTGTCTTAGTTACTTTTCACTTGCTGTTGAGACAAAATACCTGATGCCCAAAATTAGGGAAGGAAAGGTTTATTTCTTACAGTTCTTGGGGATTTCACTCCATACTCAGTTGGCCCCAAGGCAGCGTGGTATGGCAGGGAAGTCATTCATGGCAGTTGCCAAACAGCAAGGTGAACTGGCAAGAGAGAGGAAGACCCTTTCCTCTTGCCCTTACACTGTAAGTTGGCTCCACCCCTGGGCAGGTGCAGCACTTACATTGTCAATCCCAGCACTAGACAACAAACCAATCAATCACAAATGCCAGACTCAGCCCTGTCCAGATTACATAAGGCCTTGGGGTGGGTGGGGGGACACAGGATCAAACCGATACACTTGGTATCTGCGGCAGATGGGTTTGAAAACCATCTCAGATACTGAAACTAAAAAATGCTTAAGTTCCTTATATGCATACTATTTGCATATAACTTATGCACATCCTTCCATTTGCTTTAAAATCATCTCTAGATAATTTAATACCTAGTATAAAGTAAGTGCTATGTATGACAAGAAAAGCATCTGTGCATCTTTTCTGCTGATGAAAATTTCCCCAAATATTTTTGAGCTGCAGTTAGTTGAACCCACAGATATGGAACCCAGAATCATGCAGGGTCAGTTGTCCTTCAGTTAAGAAGTTTTGCACAAAGTATATCGATTGCCTGCAATTGTATGCAGTTGCATGCAAATATCACTACTTCAGAAATTTTTTACCCAAATGCACACAGAGCTTTCCACAACTTATTTATCCTTTCCAATTTAAGAATGTTTATTCAGATGATAAATTTTCGCATCAGTAAAATAGCAAGACAATTTAGGCAAACACAGAAATTATTATTATTTTTGCCTTATTCCTGCCACCCTTCCCTCTCAGTTCCGTGTTCCCTTAGACTGAACCCAGGGCCTCACCAATGCTAGGCAAGCGCTCTACCACTAAGTTACACTGCCAGCCCCAGGAATAATTGCTAAGCCACAAAGCTGGGTTCCAAAATAATTATTGTTGAGGATAAACAAAATCATGAACACTGGATCTCAAAAATAAATAATAATATCCAAAAGAGAAACTTCTATGTGAAGTCAGGTGGAGAAAGAGAAGAGTTCTAGCCCACTGGCAGGGTCCACTGTTCATAGGATAGTTTTTCAACATTCAATGGGCAAGGAAAGAGATTCTAATAAAAGGGACACCTCCAAAAGGTAAAAACTTGGAAATAAAGAACCATGGTATGTGCATATAGCTTTTTTTTTGAAACTCACATAACTTTCAAAAAATTTTTTTCTGAAAGACAATGGTATCTTTAAGGAATCTTTAAGAAATCTTTAAGGTGTCTTTAAGGAATCTTTAAGAAAGCTTTCATATTAAAAAACAAGTAAAAGAAGTAGTGGAGGATTGACACAGGCACACACACACACACACACACACACACACAGAGTCCTGCAATTCTTAGTGGGTAACTCTCTGAGAAATTTATCACTAGGCAAGTTTATCACTGTGCAAACACCACTGAGTGCACTCATACCAGCTAAGGCAACTACATCAACAGGCATTGTGGAACCCTGCTGTACATGTGGTCCCTCATAGAGTGAAATGTAGTTCTCCAGTGCTTTAGTGTAAGCGGTACCTCAGCTCACGAACTTAATTCTTTCCCTGATTCTGGAAGCCAATCAAATGGGACGAGAATGGAAGCAATTTCACCATAAGATTTAACTGAACCATTGAATTTAATTCGGTTCTTGTCCAATTCGGTTTGCAACCAGAATCATGGACAGAATCATGAACTGAGGTACCACTGTATGTGTGTGCCATCTGATTTATATCTCTAATGTGATGTGTTTTATATTGCCTATATATAATTATATCTAATATATAATCTATATGTCATATGCATGTTGGACTGGTATGATCTGAGTTGTCATCTTGTAGAAGTGACAATGGATTTGAGGAAGGACAGATAGCGAGATGGTCCATCTGGTGTGACAAGGTCCTGCCCACCAGCTTCACAATGGGGCTTGGCCACCCCTCTGTCCTGCTGTCCACCTGCTTACTCATTGGGTAGCCTAAGCTCCATCAGCTTAGGGGGCAAATTTGGTCTCATCCATGAACATGTACATAGTGGGCTCTTTTTCTCCAAGGAAGAGAAGTGTGCCTTGGATTTCACATACCTAAAAGTCTGAGTTGGTCATCTATAAAGAAAGCTGAAATTCATATATTAAACTGCCAAAGAAGACAGGATGAGATAGCAGCAGGTGGGTACCGGGAAAGCTCCTAAAACACGATGTTCTAAAATAAAGGACAATTTATATCTAGTGCTTGAAGTGCATGAATTTCTTTTCTCTTTAAAATATATCTGTGCTATACATTTTGTGGTTCCTTAACAGAAGTACAAGGTACAAAAGTTTTTGAGAATAAGTAGATGAAATAAATCTCTATACTTTTCAATCATGACTCCAAAAAATACAGATTAAAGCTGTCTGTCCTTTCTATTTATCCACAAAAAGGACAAAAATAAAGGTATAAATGATTGCTTTGAGCCTTATTTTCAGAAATCCTTATACAAGAGTAGTTATACATAGTCATGGCTTTCTCCTAATTCACTACACAAGAATAAACAACAATAACATAAATCTACAGCATTCTTAGTCTTCATTATCCCATAAAATATGGATTTTAATTTCAAGCTATTTTCAATTTAATATTTTCTTTCTGTGGATAATTTCAACACTAAAAAGTCTGTAGCACTTATTCCCAAATCTTATTTAAAAAGCAATTAATTTTTCTATTGGAAAAAAACCCCATCTATCCCTGCAGATGTCGTCTCTAAAAATCTTGGCTGGCTACCTCACTACTACATTTACTCCTAATTGTCAACTGTTGCATTCAAAATACAAATGCCATCAAATATATAAAGGTGATAAAAAAAAAGACCTTTAAAGGAGCCTTTAAGGCTTTTAATTACTTAATAAAATTATATCCTTAACACCTGATAGGCACATAATTATTTCTTTCCCATCTTCCCATGCCTGGTCTCCAACTTTATTATTTAGATCGTATCAGATCTTGACCTTGTTTGTCCCGGAAGTCTCGTGTATCTGTCTTCTGTTGACCAATTTTCCAAGGCCATGGGTTTCTTTACATTACACTCTTGAGAACTGATTAGCTCTCTTTGTCAATTTTCTATTTGTTTTGCGGCCAGGAATCTCAAATCAGTGTTTTAGCAATTCGGCACTGCAGTCTGGCCAGCCTGCATAAACCTCCTGTTCCCTTTCATATCACTCTCGGAGAATAAAGTGGCTCCACGCTAAAGGAGTATGAAAATACAGCCAGAGCTGCTTTGGAGCCCAGCGGCTGGTACACTGAACAGCGTATTTCAATTAGCATCTAATCACCTTAAGTAGCGATACTTCATGATGTGTGTCAGCCAGCCTAGTAGAATTTAATACTCAGACAGCCATTTTGCAAAACACAGCAGGTCCATGAAATAAAGGACTATTTTACAGCAATAGTCACAGGATGGTAAAGCTATTGTAAATGCTGGCATTACTGCAAAAGCTGTGTCATCTATCAAACGATTACCATCTACTAGTTTTCTGAAGCTGTCCAAAACCAGGATTTAACATAAGCCTCTGTGACTATGTTTAATTTGACAAACTCTGTAGTATTTATCTCCACAAGAAAACAAATTTTTTTCCCATGCCATAATTTAAATACCAAAACAGGCTACTCTAGGTAAAAGCATATCAACTGGTTTGAACTGATTCAGATACCTGAGACAATAGACCTCCCAAATCAATGCCTGGGGAAGTTATTTCCAACCTGATTAAAGTAACAACACAAAAAAAAATGATACAAAAATATCTCTGGGAATATCTTTGAATCTTAGAGACCTCGGGTGCCTGGAAAACTCGTGGTACAGATAACTGATTGATTGGTTCAGCACAGAGATGAAAACATCAGAAAGAAGCAACATGCACCAGGCAGACACAAACAGTATTCTCAGCCCCCAGCCACAATTCCAGAGCAGCCAAAACTTACATAGGACACCCGTACTCGCCGGCGATGTACCAGCCCGCAGCACTGCATGAAGAGGGGGCAGAACGCAGTCAGCGTGTGGCTTCTCCAAGCTGCACTGTGTCCTCGTCACGGCCACTGTCCATTGCATCCCACCTTGTACTCCCTGCTAAGTGGCATGGGCTGATCAACACTTAGCTTCTGCCTCCTTGGGAGTTTGTACAAAATCCAGGATTCCTGCAGGCACCCAAAACTTTGTTCTCTCTGTTTATATTTTCTTCCCTCACCTAGGTAATCTGAGCTCTTCTTCTCCAGGGGGTGGCAGGTGGATTGTCTATTGGTAAAAATGTCCAAAAAGTAGCTTTTCTTTTTCTGAAGTAACTCTTGCTAACACAGAGTTATGGCTGGCCACATCACCAGAGTTTCTTAGCAACGCTTTTGCAGTAGCCATGCTCAAGTCGGGAGATTTTCAAACATCAGAGAGTCTCGCATCTCCAGATCCTGCAGTATTGAGCTTCTGAGAAGAGGCAGCCCAGCCCTGCTGCTGTTGACTGCTTCTGAGAACGCACGGCTCCGGCTGCTGCTTGCCTATTATTGCCTTCCTCACAATGCACAGGCTGGCAACAGCTTCCTGGGTTCATTGCTGCTACCTCTGAAACGCTGTGGGCATGTCTGATTTGCTACTTCTCCCTCCTCCCCTCCCCTGGAAAAATGACTGGGTCTAGACTTTAATTCACTGTGGATTCCTAGTCCTACAGAACCGCCCTCCAAACTGTCAGATGCTTGCTTTGTCCTGCAGTATGCATTTCACATGAATTATAAGAAGCATCATTGGAGTGGTCTCAAGACCAGATTCACTGCAGTCGTACAGGTTTTTGTGAGCGTGCTCACTACCAAATACTAATTTTCTACATGGAAACATGCTAAATGAACATAACCATGGCAAGCAAATTTGACCAGAGTCAGACCTACTAAACTGATTAGGGTACATCAGTTATGCTTTACACACAATCAGCTAAATTAGGCTGCCTTCCAAGCCCAAGAGCTTACAAGTCAGTACTCCTGGTAAGCCATCCCGGATATCACTGCCTAAAGACACACTGCTCAGAGGCCGCACAGATCCAAACACTCTTCCTAAAAGGCCTGGGACATGTCATGCCTAAAAAGATGAATCATTAAGGCACTGGGGATTCAACTATTAATTCAGATGATATCAACCATTCTAACAAGCAATGATTCATAGAACCTTTTAGTGCGCCACAGATATTGATCCACATTTACCCCTCGCTCAAGTCATCCACTGTTGCTGCTTACAAAGGCAAATTAATTACTTCAGGCCGCAGAAGTAGCAGTATGCACTTTAGACCCACGGAAATGAGAGCCTGCTCAATTCTCACCACTTGGCCAACATTTTCTTGAAAACCTGCGATTTAAACCAACAACTCTGTATTGTTATCATTGGTAATCTTGGGGACTATTTAGAGTAGAACAAAAAATTCTTGCCTTAATTCATTCTTGTTTGACCAATAAAGTAACTGAGGTCCTAAATGGTTGTTCTATCAGTAATATTATAAGGAATAATTAATATCCTAAATCTATATTATTTATTTAGTCTATGAAATTTCTTTAACTCTGTCATACAATAATAAACTCTTTGCTTTTGTAAGTTCAAACAGGAAATAGAAGACTAGGGAAAGAAAAAGAGAATACTTTTGTGATCAAATGAGAAACCCAAGGGAAAATATATTACATGCTAACTTTGAATTAAGTCCTGAGGGAAAAGTTAACATTTTGTGGGATATACAAGATATATTCCTGGTAGGTAGGATTTCAATTTTATTTTTCAAAGCAAATTAATGAGAAATAGCAATACAGTGGTACTTCAGTTCGCAAGTGCTTTGGTTTGGGAACTGTATTGGGTATGCTATGTCCCCCCAAGTCCTCATATACTTTTGATGGGGCTAAGTCCGGTGCTTGCTTGTGTTCGGTTTGTTGTCTAGTGCCGGGATTGGCCATGTGAGTGCTGTACCTGCCTGGGGTGGAGCCAACATACAGTGTAAAAGAGGCGGGTCTTCCTCTTCCACGCTTCTGTACTCTCTCTCTCACCAGCGCGCCTTGCGGTTGTGGTTGTGGCCACCATGAACGGCAGCCCTGCCACGCCATGCTGACTTGGAGCCAACTAAGTATAGACTGAAACTCCCAAGAAACTGTAAGAATAAACCTTTCCTTCCCTAATTTTGGGCATCAGGTATTTTGTCTCGGCAACGAGTGAAAAGTAACTAAGACAGGAACTAAAGCATTTGGCAAAATTTTGTTTTTGTTTGCAAACTCTGCATAAGGTGGCAAACATGACCATGGCCATTTTTCATGCACAAACACAAACATGCCCATCTTTTCCAAAATCGTGGAACAAATCATGAACCAAGGTACCACTGTATAAGAAAACATACAATTCAAATTTGTATACTTTTCTTACATCTTCTTCACCACACATTTAAGAGAAAAACTGAATAGAAATAAAGAATAAAAATTAACACAAAGTTAGAATAAGATGAAAGCACTTGGAAGATGACCTATCTTTGAATCTGGATTTGACTTGGAATTCACTTAGCTTTTTATTAACTGTGATATTTTTAAACACAGTATGAGAGAGATTCCCCAGATTATTATAGATTCCACCCACCTTGTCATTCAAGAATTCATCAACGCATGCCAAGCGCTAGCTAATTGGATTCAGCAAACATTTATTGAGCACCTTCTATTTGCTCAGCACAGTGCTAGGGTGCGTGGGATATGAAATGGATAAAGTGCAAATCTATATATGCCTCTAGGCACTTGCAACAACTGAGGAAAGAGAAGGAAGCACTTAGAAGTGATGGAAACACCAGGGGAACTAATCCTCGCTATCCCTGGGAAGAGTACTGAAGGCTTTGCACAGGTAGGGGTCCTTGGGCTAGCTCATGCAGAGAAAGAATCCCCGGGAATGGGGCAGAAAATGCAAAAGCACAGAAGACTGCATACAGAATATATAAGAAATAAATTTTATTTGTATAGATTAACCCTTCATGGCATAGTCAGACAACAGATTATTTCCCAAGTCTTCCAACTAAATTTAGCTTTCCCCCAAATGTGACCCTTATTCATCATGAATCCCTAGCACTTAGCCCAATGAATAACATATAGAAGGCATGAAAAAGATTTATAGTTGCACCCTCATTATCCACTCATTTTATCTACAGGAACAGAAACAGAAATATGGCTATTGAATTAAGACAAGTGTCCCAATCTCCCTTGCAACTTGGATGGCCATGTGATGAGCTCCTGGCTTATGGGACAGAAGCAGAAATGATATGTGCCAGTTCCCTAGTCATGCCCTTAAAGAGGCCAGAACATGCCTTCCCTACCTGCTTTTTCCCCTTTCTTGCTGGCCTGAAGGTGGCTGTACTGCGGAAGACTGGAACAGTTGCTTAGGAAGAGAAAGTGGCTGGCTACTCAGGCAGGAGAACCTAGTGAAAGGTGAGACAGAGCCTGAGTCCCTTGCTATGGGAGCAGCCTTATCAGTGCAAGAGTGCTTACCTTTGGAGGGTAACATGAAAGAGAAATAACCTCTGTACTGATTAAGTCACATTTACTCTGACCTCAGTCAAAGAAGTTAAACATGAATTTTAAAAGCACCTCCAAGTATCTGGGGGAACTAATAATTAATTTACAGAATTTAAGACTGGAGAGATGGGGAAATGAGAGAGGGGACAAGTAATGAATCAGGAGCCTAGATGTGGGCTAGACTGAAGGGTCTTGGATGCCACAGCATAGAGTGGGATACACAGAAGTACTGAGGCTTTTAAATGTGAAAATAGCCATTTTTTTTTGTACCAGGGATTCAAATCATGACCTAGTGCTTACCAGGCAAGTGTTTGAGACACTGAGCTAAATCCCCAGCTAGCTGATGTTTTATTAAGAAGTAGGAGCACACACTCCAGATTGTTTGGTCTAAAAACAATGGTTTAGTATCAGGGAGAAATTGGAAGCTTCTGAGCTTCTGCATTTGCAATAAGTGTCCATCTACTGGGTAGTTGACTCAAATGAAGCCAATAAACTACATACTTGATTTCTGTAGCTGAATTATAAAGCTAACGAGTTGTTCTGTTGTTATAGCAGGTAATGCGTTAAGAGTAAACTTGAAGTGTGACTATGAGAATGACAACTACAACAAATTAAAAGTAATCCTAGAAAATACGATTGTGATACCAGGTATTTTTTAAAATCTAAGAGATTTATTTCTGAGCAATCTTTATAGACTAAGAGAATATTTCTTCATTTGTTTGGTTTTATTTTAGATTACAATTAGGAAAGAAAAGCACATAGGGGATGATGAAGTGATTTTTTTTTCTAAGAAAACTCTTTGATAATAAGGAGTAAAACCAGATTAAAATGCTGACTACATCAATGTTGAGAGTAGAATGGGGAAAGTAGCAGGGAGAGAAAGGTGGGAAAGACTGACTAGTGGGTACTATGCGACAGCTTGGTAAGTGGCAAGAAGAACTAGCGTACTATTGGGTGGCTATAGATAATGGCAGCTAGAGTGCCTACAGACAACAATAATCTGTACATTTCAAAAGCTAGCAGAAAGGATTCTGAATGTCTCACCATAAAGAAATGGCAAATGGTCAAAGACATAGATACATGCAAAAAAAATCATATGGCAGGAACCCCAGTAATAGGTACAATTTTTCATATTTTTATAGATCCTTTAAAAATAAATTTAATAAAGAAATGGTAAACATTCCACAGTAGGCACACCATTAATAGGCACAATTTTCATATTTTTTTGTGTTGAATAAAAATAACTTTAAAAAAGAATTGCTTAAAAAATAAAACTGACCTAGAGAAGCCTTCTTTTGTAAAGCTGATGGTTTCTTGCTAGCAATAATGTCCCTAACTGCTATGGCTCATTTTTTGTTTTGTTTTTGTTTTGCAGTGCTGGGAACAGATCTTATGGCCTTCACATGCCAGGCGAATGTGCAAACCTGAGCTACACCCCCAGTCCTTATGGCTCATTTTGTGCTTTGGTTTCAGGAAAGATGTACCCCTGCCTTCACAGTCACCCTAGCCCATATACTTCCTGTACCCCTCCTTCATGGTATGCTGCTCTCTCACAACCATTCCAAGCCTGGTGCTCTTATGTGCACAGAAAATGTCTTCATTGATTTCCGCAAAAACACAAACAGGACCAACTGTCTATATTTATTTCATTACATCAACAATATCAACTGAGTGCTGTTCACCATGTGCATGTCTCACCCGTAATATAACGACAAGGAAAATAACCAACGTTCGGGAGTAAATGGAGCTCAAGACCCCGAGGACAAAACAGTTGAATTAAATAATTACGTAGCATAGCATTAGAGACTGGTAAATTCTTTGAATGAAGGTAAGAATGGCAGGAAAGTGTAGAACAGATGGATGTCTTCTCAAATGACAAAGGGTAGCGTGTTCATTCTAGTTATCTTACACATACATATACACAGGTCCATATCTCTTCCTCTTCCCTTTTCTCTTTCTGCCCTTTCCCTTCCCAGTCACTTCTGCTCCTTGAGCTGTTTTCACCCCCACGTAGTATTTATTATAGATTCTGGATCATATATACTTTTCCGTTTCTTACACTAGGGAGACAATACGGTATTTACGCTGCTGAATGTATTTGTTATTGAGAAAGAACAATTAATACTCAAATGATTGGATCAATTTTACATGTCTATATCTGGTAATGTAAGTAACCATTTTGGGGATAACGATATGCAATATTGCAACCATTGTCAAGTTTCTATCATCCGGTTTTGTAAACCTGCAATGTTGCTGTTGTGTATTTATTCTAGTCATTTGTTTGTCTCTTTTGCTTGTTGTCTTTGTTGTATATGTCTTTTTTTTTTCTTGGCTTAAATAAAAAAAAATGACAAAGGGTAGGAAAGGCAATTCTAGGGAAGCGCTGTTTGAGCTGAGGTATGGAGTGTGGCAGGAGTCACTCAAATGCAGGGGAGATCAAACAGGGAGAGGGACTCGAGATGCCTCTGCAAGGGGAAGGAGCACTGTTTATAAAGGTCTCTACCACGGAGGCGACGAAGCTGTGTTTAAGTAGCTAGAGGATTAAGTAAGAGGCAAAGGGGGACAACAGGATGTTAGGGGAACACATAATTGCTACATCATGAGGACCATGCTGAGAACTTTTATCTTGATACTAAAAGCAGTGGGATTCCAGTCAGACAGCCAAGGAGCATAATCAAATTGGTGTTATTTAGCATATGTTCTGGCAGTGAAGTTAAGCTGGGTTGGAAGATGGCTAGAGAGGAACCAGGGAGACTGCTGTGATTATCCCAGTAAAAGACAGTGCTATCTCATGCTAAGCAGGTAGAGGTGGAAATGAGAGGAGCGGCTGAGTGATGAGATGGTCAGGAGTTAAGACAGATGAGCACAAGTACAGAAAATAGAAAAGAAACCCAGAGTAAAAGATCCATTTCCCAAGTATTCCCATTTCTGTGTATTTCCATCCATCACCGAGGCTCAGCCTCCCACAGCACAGTTCATGATATACTTTGGTTTCCATGTCAGGTCCAGGCAGCTTTCTTTCTTGCTCCCATTCTTATTGCTGTCTCAGGACACTGAACGGTCTCCATCCGGCCCCTTGGATCTTTCATTGATCTCTGTTAGCCACACAGTATCATCAGGGGAGAAGAAACCAAACTTCTAAAACTACTAATAATCAGGAAATTTATGCTAGACTTCAGGGATAAGTTTTAGACATGGTGCAGAGTCCGATGATGCATACTACATTCCAGATTGTGGAAAAACTGCATAGTCCCAGGAAATCCCAGCTTCCCCATAGACCACTCACACTGAAATAAGTGCAATGTGGCAACATAACATGTTTAAAATCAAGGGCCCATTTTTAATCACACAGCTCAAAGAACAGAGGAACCCTATAATGCACAGCGACACCTCTCAAAAATCCTTTTCCTTTCTTCCTCGGCTCTCACACGCATGAAAACTATTTGAAACTCTTTCCCTGCTTTCTAACTCAAATTAAAATATGAAAAATGAACTCCCCCAACTGTCAGTTTCCCAACTCTCTCCCTCCATTCGCATCCCAAGCTGTACAGGGGCAGACTTGCTTAGTTTTACAGCTTTTTATTTTCCTTCACTTTCCCCTGTAACACCAATTTCTCAGATTCAGAATAAGGAGAGCCAACGACAGTATCTGCATCTCTTTGAGTCTACAATTTCAGCCCAATGTCTTGCTACCCAGGCTTGCTGCTTTGCTGGGCAACAATATGATATTATTAGGTGCTGGTGGCAGAGAGACACTTAGTGAAAGTGGAATTCTTTTTGCTATAGGCAACAGGGAAGGAAGAAAAGAGAAATGGCCATGAACAGCCATGTCTTACTATTTTCCATGACACATTATTTTTCTGAGGATATATCCAACCATCATTCCTTAGTAGCCTATAAGGATGTACAATCTGCACCTAGGACAGAAAATTCCGCCCCCAGGTGAAAATAGGTAAGGCGCATTACTTACATCATAGAACATTTCATGAACAAATCTATGATGATAACAAGGTAAAATACTTTCTCCATATTATTGATTTCTTCTTTGACTGGAAGGACCAAGAAAAAGAAATACATTTTCTCTGAATTTGTTATGAAACATTTAAGATGGATTTTAGAATTCTATGAAATGCCTACAAACTGTATGTATTTTAAATAAAATCCCTACTTGTCGTATTGCTTGCCATCTCCCAGTCCACTACTAATCCTACTATATGATTTATCTATAAAACTGATAATGTGTAAGAAACCCTCGGACTCCAGTGGAAAAAATGAAGAATAACAGTTACTATGCTCTATTAGCCAGTTTTCCTGCCACTTGGACACAAAATCTGATGCAGTTTAAAGGAGCTCAGGCCTAACTTGGCTCGTGGTTTCCGAGGACTCAGTCTATAGTCAGTTGGCTCCAAGGCAGAGACATCACAGCAGAGCCCTATGGTGGAGCAAAGCTGCATAGTCCAAAGTGACCAGGAAGCAGAGCAGGATAATAGTGCCAGTGAGGAAGGGGCCAGGAAACAGACCTAGTCCCCAAGGTCCTGCCTCCGTGATCCATCCAGACACACCCATCGTGCTCCACAACCCCCCTGGGTGGTTCCTACCCATTCAAGTTGACAATCCAGTTTATTCATCATATGTGCACTGATCTCTACTGAGTTCCAGTCCCTAAGGCAGTCAAAAATCCTTTACAGTACACATGTGATTCTCAAGGGTCCATTAGAAGTTAAGTTCTCCTTTTAGCTCCAGTTTCTTTGTGAAGAAACTGGGGTGCTATGACTTGAGTAAATATCCCAAGGCAAAGGCAAAACCAGGATTTCCTGACTCCTGAGCCCTTGGTCTTAAATTTTCCCATGTTCTCCATGCAAGGTAAAAAATGAATTTTACAAGTGGACCCTAGAAGAGTACACAATGGTTAATTAATGAGTGAGTGCAATCATATAACAGATACGTTCCCACCCTCAGTAGCAGTCTGCCTTTCAGTGATTTCCCTTCTAGTAGCTTTCCAAAGTATTCCAAAGCCTTTGGCAAAGCATTCCCTGCTCAGAACATCTCCTTTTCCTTTCTTGTGAAGTCTGAAGTTTACTAGTATTGTCTTACAAAGATCAAATATCTCTTAAATAGAGGAGCCTAGCAAAGCAAGTATTTAAAACTCTATTTTGTCTTTACCTACTGATTCCCCACCTTGTTCCAGAAATAGTTTAAAGCAACTGCTAGGCATGGTGGTGCATGCCTGTAATCCCAGTACTTGGGAGGCTGAGGCAGGAGGATCACCTTGAGTTTGAAGCCAGCTTGGGCTATAGAGCAAGATGCTGTCTCAAAAAACAAAGCAGAAATAATAATAAGATGAAATAGTTTAAAGCAATGTGTAAGAATAAACTTCAAATAATGTTTAAATAGCATAATATAAAAGAAGAGTTAAAAGAAAAAAGAATAACAAAGATGGGGACACAACACAGAGGGAAAAATGAGGCTTGAAATGTATCCCATCGAAGTCTATGCCCGTCCTATAAATGAGCCATGAATTCAGCTCTAAGCTTTCTAGCAGCCAACTCAAAAAGGGAAATTCGGTCAGTTATATAATTTACTGGCCATAGGCTTAAAATAAACCCAATGCTCAGAAGTACAACTCTGCTTGGCACTGTCGGGAGGCAAGGAATTCTCCTGAAGCCCCGTAAAAAGGAACATCGTGTAAAGGCACAAACAGTATCACTTACAGTGTCCTTACAGTAAATGCCACAGCGAGTTTTAAAAAGTCACTTCTCAGACTGACCTTCAGAGGAAAGTGAGCACTCACACCATAGCAACGTTCAAGGAAATACCGTGGGCAGAGTGAGGCAAGGAGTGCTAGCAGTCTACTGGTCTGCTCACACTTTCTGCTCAACCCAAGAGTCATAATAAAACAAGCACAAAAGAGCAAACATGTACTGATCCGGGCACTTGGTGAGCACTCTTCCTGGAATCTTCCTATCAGCTATGGAGAAGACTTCTTAGTCATCCCTGGGTTACAAATGAGAAAGTAGACTTAAGAGATGGGCCATTTGGCTCCATTATGCCACTCATCAGTGGCAGGAACAGGGTTCTAACCCAGATCTGTTGAACTCCAAAGAACTTTCTTCCTCTTCCCTAGGGCTCCAGGGTTTTGCACAATGAGTGCACTCTGTCCTTCAAGCAATTCCATTGAGTGCTGTTTCACATTAATGAGTTTCTGCTACATGTAAGATGGCAACTAACCTTAAGACCACTAACACAGAGCTGTATGACTGACCAATAAGCAAGGTAGAAGTAGATTAAAGGTGAAAATGTTTAAGGGAAGACATTTCACTTCAATTTACAGTTGTAGTTATAGCAACTTGCTTTCCCTTCAAACACTCACCCTCCACAGATGAATTTCAGAAAATGAGGAAAGGAGAGTAAGTTGCTTCAGTGGGCAGGCACTGGATAAATGGAACATATCTGGATAAATGGAAATGGAGGAATCTGGGTAAATGAAAATGGAGCAACATGGGTAAATGAAAATAGAGGAATCTGGGTAAATGGAAATGAAGCGATGCAGGCATTTGGAAACGGAGGAAGCCAAGATAGATTTTGTATAGTACAAAAAATACTTGTCTGAATCTCAGTTCTTTCTACATTAGGTTCCTCTGGTGATCAGAAGTATCTGGAAATATTAAATCTTCATTTTGTCCAAAAGGTAAAGGATTTTCTTCTGTAGTTATTGTTTACTGAAGTATTCTCCACAATCAGAATGAACAATTTCAGAGGACATGAGCTAATACACAAAGCAGACAAACTGGCCTGAGGTACTGCTTAGAAAACACACACTGAAATAGTCAAACACTAACTTTCCTTTGAGGCACATCATTAAATTCCTGAATTTTCATATGTCTTCAGGGCTATTTTTGGAGAATTAGACAAACAGGAGCTAAGAAAAGTGTTTGCATGTGTTTGTGTGTGCATTCATTTTAGAAGATGTAGAATTACATTAAAAATTACTAAGCTTCTGTATTAGAATAAGTACCCAAAGTCATTTGGCAAAGTAGCTACAGAAAAATCATGTTCATTTTACATTTCAGTTTTAATACATTTTTTTAACTTCATCTTATCCTAAAAGAAAGTCATGCATTATTATTTTCTATCATAATGTGAAACTAAGTGTCCTTGGATCAATTTAATTACTTTGGGAAATAAAAGCATTGTTTTGGTTGGTTCCACTCAATCCTCAGTTCAGGATGACTAGGTGTCTCCTATGTATGGCACATCCTTGTAGACGCTAGTAAAAAACAAGAATTAATCATGAAGGCAGTGAAGATTCTGCTCATATTCCCCAGAGTAACGGTTTAGACAGTTCCACATAGCTCCCAAATTTCCTTTTAGGAAGAAAGCAAGAGCATATTCTTTAGGGTCAAACTTCTGTCGAGATTTTGTTAAGACTCCTGTTGTGACACTCATGGAAATATTGCCCAGAATGCCAGTCTCCATACTAAATTTCTATTTCTTACTAATTGTAAGTGTGAAAACAGACTGATACTCTACTACTCCTGGGTGCTTTTCAAAATATATTGTTAATACAGAATGAGGTTGGGATAGTGATTGGTTTATGAACAGATGAATATTTTAAATAGTCACTGACATTGAAAACATGTTCTAGGCCAAAAGCCCAGGAGACAATGGATAACAATAATAAAAAAAAAACTTAGTAGAAACAGGGTAATACTAGAACTGGGCATTAAAAAAATAAGTAAATAAGCTAAGCACAGTGGTGTATACCTGTAATCCTGGAACTCTAGGAGGCTGAGGAAGGATGTTCCTATGTTTGAGTCCAGTCTAGGCAATTTAGTAAGATTCTGTCTCAACATATAAAAAAAGGGCTGTGTATATAACCCAATGTGAAGGGCCTAGGTTCAATTTCCAGTAGCAATAATTAATTAAGAAGTCAATCAGAGAAAATAAAGGAGGAGGAAGAACTGTATTTATATTTTAGAAATAGAGAATAGGTGAGAATTAATGGGTGATGAGAATTTTTAAAATCCAGAAAACTTGACATGTTAGTCCACAGGAAAAAAATGTATCTACTAAGAGAATTAGACATCTGTCTAATGGCGAATTTCCTGAATTAAGAAAATAATTAAAATTCTGGGGAGAGATCACAGAACAACAAAGCTGGTAAATGGTGAAAACTAGGAGCTTGGGGAAACACAAAAGCAACTGACTTTACAGCCTAAGCTAAGATCAAAATGCTACCTTCTATTCTTTTCTGAGGAAAGAATATGTGTGTGCCATATTCTCCATTAACAAATCTCTCTAGGGTGCCTCCTGTATGCCAGCCCATGTTCTAGACACTGGAAATACACAAGTGAACAGCTGCAGAATCTCTTTTCCCATGGAACTAGACAGGCAATGGAAGCGTGAACAAATATGTAAAAATGTCAACATGCCATGTTCTTCATTTCGTGATAGGGAATAAAGAATGGCAAACAATGAGAGGTACTGCCTCTCCCCTTCCCTCCCCCTCCTCCTCTTCCCTCTTTTCTTTTCTCCTCTATCTTCTCTTCTCCTCTTTTTTCTCTCTAGAAAATTTCACTCTAGTTCAGGCTAGCCTCAAACTTATGAACCTTCTGCTTCAACCTCCCAAGTGCTGAGACTACAAATAGATACCACCATGCCTGGTTGTTTTATGCAAGGTGTTTATCTAATACACATTCATATATAAGCTATTGTATCAAATACAATATATAATATCTATATCACATATCTAATAGCTTATATAATAATGATATAATGGTCAATATATATCTTATATCACACAAGATTATTTTACATAAGGGAGAGTCTCTTAAAGTATTATCCGAGTAGGATATAATAATGAGACACAAGAGCAAAGGGAAGAAAACTCTAGGCAGATATTTTTAGAGGGAAACATACTTGGCACATGGGAAAGACAGCAAGAAGGTACCTGTGGCAGGAGTCCATGCAATGGCCAGGGGCTGGTTGATTTAAGATCATTTGGGTCTAGATAGTGACTGGACTTCATTCTAACTCTGAGGGAATCCACTGGGACCCCATGAAGAGGACACAGGATCTGATTGGCATCTCAGCAGCAGGAGTCTGCCTGCTACCGCTGTGGGGACTGCAAGGAGTTAATGAGAAAAAGGGACATCATTTTTAAAACCAGTACAATAGTTCAGATAATAGACAAAGGCATGGTCTACGGCATTTGTAGGAAAAAATCCTGAGAAGTGGTACGGTTCTGGGTATATTTTAAAAGGAAAGGTGACACAATTGACCTAGAGGTGAATGTTTTGTTGGAGAGAAAGAAATAGCCAAGAATGAGCCCAATTAGGGTTTGCAGGGAGCAGGTGAGGGCCGAGTGGCCACATGAATGGGAAGTTTCATTTCCTAAGAAGAACATGCAGGAAGAGGCTTGGGGGAGAATACTAATTTCAAGAAATCCACAGGATGAAAACATAAAGAGGTCAAGTAGGCAGTTAAATGTGCAACTCCAGAGTCCTGAAGGGAGCTTCAAGTGCAGATACGAAGTTGAAAGCAGCACACAGACAGTCTTTAAAACCATAGGCTTTAGTGAAACCCCCTTGAGAAGTGGTCCAAACATTGATTCCTGGGACATTTTGTCATTTAGAGGTAAGAAAAGAAGAAGGATATAGAAAAGGAGCATGAGGCAGGGAAAAAACAAGGAGAGGGTGGGGTTCTATGAGATACAGAACTAATTACCCTGACCCAAAGCCAGTGGGAGGTCAGGGCAGATGAAGACAGAACTGATTATCAGATCTGAACATGGGAGGGGTGTGGGTGACTGTGACCCAGGTGAATTCCCTTGAGGCACTGGGTCAAAAGTCTGTTGAAGGTCATTTAAGAGAGGGAGGCAAACAATTTGACACGGTGGGTAGAGACAACTCTTTCTAGATTTTCTTTAGCAAAGAGTAGAAAAATGAAAACATAGCTGTAAAAAAGATGTGGGAATGGGGAATGTTTTTCTCTGAGCAGAAGATATTATGAGTTACAGGAAATGAGCAAAAGATATTTCAAGAGACGGCATGGATAATTGTAGAAGCAAAGTTGTCAGCTGGGCCAGAGAGGAGGGAAACCCTTGCAAAAGCAGTGATGAGTCAAGAGAGATGGGCTGTGAGTGGGTCTACCCCAGAACTCTCACCGGAAGCAGGCAGAGTCTGGCTATCAGTTGGGTAGATTTAATAGTAACAGAAGCAGGAAGGTCTTTTTAAAGGGTCGCTTTTTTCTCAGGTGCAATTAAGAGAAAGATGATTAGTTGAGAATGATGTCCAACAAAGAAGGTGTGAAAAAGACCTCTTAGGAATAGTCAAGAGGTCTGGATAGGAAAATAGAAAGGACAGTATTGAGCTCAGGGTTGAAATTTGTGCAAAACTCATCTCAGTGCTAACAGAAAAAGTTTTCTCCTACTATGTTTATCTGCAGAAGCTCAGGGGCAGAGTCAATGAGAGTCAAATTCAGTCTGGAGTGAGACTTCCTAGGAATATTAGGGAAAAGGAGAGAGGAGGTTGAGACTGTCTCATGGGATTGAGGGACCTAAAGAGAACAGGAAAATGGGAACGTGGTGGTGGTGAGGGGTGATGGACTAGGAACAAAGATATTGGCTATGAAGATATAAAATTACAGAACCGTAGGACGAATCCTTAGAGAGTAACAATCAATCGTGTCAACCTAGACCAGAGGCATTCCCTGTCTTCAAAAGATGTTCCTTTCCTTCTCACATGGAACGTGCTATGGTGTAAAACACTGGCAAGGCAATGGATGAGAATAATCTTCAAGTCTCCTTTGCAGATCCAATTTAGTTATCTGAGAACACATGAGCATGACAGATAAAATGAAACAAAGAAATTCTCAAATTTAAGATCAGAAACAGTGGAACTTTGGACCTGTTATCTAGTCTGGGATAAAGCACTTCAAAAAGTACTTTTCCAATTATTTTTATAAGCAGAAGTATTTTATTTCTCATGTGTGAACCAGACAGTCACCAGAGGCAAAATAATTGAACTATGAATTTTCAATTTTTTTGAAATATCTAACTCATTATGTTTGATACAAACAGCTTTTCTCCTTCATAAAGAATAATTCCTTCAGGTCCTAACATCCACTAAAATGACTCTGGAGAAGTGGAGTTTTTCTGCTGCATTCCAAAGCGCAGGTTTATATATTTTAATTGCACTTTTTGACTTGACTGATGTTATGATTTCTGTCTCTGTCTGACTTTCTTTGAGATAGCCTCTCACTTTGTAGTTCAGGCTGACCTCAAACTCATGGTAATCCTCCTCTCTCAGCCTTTCAAGTGCTGGAATTACAGGCATGTGTCACTCTGTCCCGCTGATTTCAATGTTTATGCCTTCCTTCCCCAAACTGGTATGTTGAAACCTAGTCATCAGTATGTTAGTATTAAAAGGCAAGGCCTTGGGGGGTGATTAGTTCAGCAAGTTGGAGACTTCACCTGTGGTATTAGTGCCCTTTAAAAGGCCCCAGGGAGACCCCTTTCCCCTTCCATCATAGGAGGACACAGAAAGGTGCCATCTTTAAACCAGGAACAGGCCCTAATCAGACACCAAATCTGCTTTGAATTTAGACTTCCTTTCCACCCTTTGGTACAGTAAGAAATAAATGCCAGTTGTGTATAACTCATTATTTTGTTGCTATAGGCTGAATGGACCAAGACTAAGTGTATTTTGAAAAGTGTCAACAGATAGGCCTAAAATCCCAGAATAAATTTTAAATTTATATGGGATATTTGGCCTTTTGGACAATCTTCCTATAACCCACATACCTTATTCCAAATTGGACAAATCTAAGGAAAACTATGACATTTACTTTTTTGTTCCTTGACTCTATTAGGCTTTAAATCAGGGGAAGAGGACAAAATTTATTTAGTTGTTTCTTTTTTGAGAGTTGCTCCTAGTTGGAAAGGAGAGTGTAGCTTATGGAAGTTTGACATTTTGACTTGCCTGGGCCACTTTGAATGAATGATGAATTATCGTGAGTAAATAAAACATAGTTAATGCATGTCATTAACAAAACTTCAAAATATTTTTATTATAATATCAAAAACAAAAGAGCAAAGCAAGCTATGTGTGGCAGACACAGGAGGTAGAGTTAGCCCTGTACTGTGACCTCCCCTACAAGTCCTCCATTGTGGCTTACATAGTACGTATCCAGGTGCCAACCATTGAGTAAAATAATGCTAAAAATCACACCATAACATTAAAAGTTTAACATGATCTGGTGGGTGGCATTACCTGCTGTCCAGCATGGCAGGGCAGACACATTTAGCAGGGGTACAAAGGGATGGAGACTCATCTGGGAGGCTGATAGGAGCCCCAGTTGGCAGCAGCCATACAACTCCGACAAGTCTGTGTGCGGTAGGCTCCAAGTAGCATGATTCTGTCTGGGGCCATGGCCATAGAGGCAGCCACTCAGAATGGGAGGAGACCAGGGAACTCGGGGGAAAGAGACAGAGGAGTCCACTGGTACAGACCCCAGTGCTCAGCAGCAGGGTCGGGACTGTGGGTTCCAGATCTCTAAAGGCCCCAGCAGCTCAGTGCCCTGCAACTACTGGGCTGCATCTTCCCTGTGGTCATCAGATGGCACTGGATATGCAAAGCAAGCTAGATGGCTGAAAAATCTCAGCTGGGCTATGTGTAGAATGACTGAATGCATGCAAATTTGAGTTTGACTCCATCAGGATTTTGAGTTAATGGGTCTCATTGCTTCTACTTCCCGTGAAGAAATAAACATAGGGTCCAAAACTCAGGATCCATTTTTGTCTCTTTTGTATTGGAGGAAATAGAAAAAAATAACTCTACTTTAAAATAATGAAGTTTTCTAAGGTTATAATAATTATAATTATAGCTTAACCATTATGGAATGCTTTCTATATGATAAGCGCTTCACATTTTTTCTTTAATTTTCACAATAATCCTCAAAGCATATACTTTTGCACCCGTTTAGCAGATGGAAAAACTAAGCATAGAGGCTCACTAATTGGAAAAAGCTTAGGTGGCCCATAGAGCAAAACAGGGCTTCAGTTCCAGGCAATCTAAATGGAGAGCTGGGGTGTTCAGTCCTTCTAGTTTGTATCTTAAATGGCCCATGTGTTGAAGGCTTGATTTCCAGGGTGGTACCATGGGGAGGTGTTCAAACCCTAAATGGCAGGGCCTAGCAGGAGGTCTTTGGATCACTGAGGGTGTGGCCTGGAAGGGGGTGGGGTGCAGATAATGGAACCCTCATCTCTTTCCTTTTTTCTCTTTTACTTCCTGCCTATTAGGGCAATGACTTTGCTCTGCTACATGCTCTTGCCGTGGGCTTGTTCAACAACAAGCCCAAAGCAACCAGGGCCAACCCACCATGCACTGGAACCTCTAAAACCATGAGCCAAAAATAAACCTTTCTCTCTTTATAAGTTGATGAGCTCAGGTATTTGTTGTAATAACCACTGAGCATACAGTCTTTTAACTAAGGTCTTCTCACTGAGGGACCCAGGGACTCACCGCACTTGTTGCCCCAGGGCTGTTCCCTGACCTTCTGAACAGAAGGGCCCACAGAGGGTCCTTCCTGAATGCTTACTCCCAGTCCTACAGTGGATCTTCTTTCTTTACTCTTTCCCTAGCACCTACCCAATGATGCTTCTGGATTGTTCCTCAGCTCTTAAATAATATGGGGATTTCATGAGTTTCAAAGTAAGACTGGAGCAAAAATAAAAGAGAAAGGTCTTGCTGTATAAAGGAATGTAGGAACATTTCCAACCTCATACCTTGCCTCCCCAGGATTCTGAATCTCTGATGTTAGAATTCTGAGCTATGCCCTGGGTCCCACCTTCCTGAAGAACAGAAGAACTAGAGATGGCTGATCTCGCTTCTCTGTGGAACAGAAGTAATCCCACGGTTAACCCAAAAGGCCAGATGCATTTTGTATTGTTTTGGGCAAAAATATAAATGCAAGGAACACCACTGCAGGATTCCTTCCTGCTCACCTCTCCTAACACGCACATAGTGGCTCAGGAATAGCACCCACACTACATGCTTGTATGCTGTTTTCTCGTCTTTTCCAGGTTTAGGAGACAACTGTGCTTCTTGGCTCATGGTCTCATAACATCTTCAGAGTGGTAACCATGTCCCTTTGACCATTATTTCTCCTCCCTCTGATTTAGGATTCTTGTACCCATCTGGACAATGCAGATTACTTTCCCAGATGCAGACTCTTAATCATGTATGTAAAATCTTGTTTGCCACATAAGGTAGCATATTCAGAGATTCTAGGGGCAGAGACATGGACGTGTGTGATGGGACACTGATTAAGCCTATCATAGTGCCCACAGGTCTTTTCTAGGGATATTTTCTTATCAAGCCATAACAAATCTCAAGTCCTTGTACATGTGGTTGTCAAAAGAATCCAAAAAGTTGCTTAGAAATTTGAAATGAGCAAATGAATCCAAAACTTCCAGGTAAAATTGATGATATGTACTTAACAGTCTCTGCTGTAGGTGAGAATTAGTACTATGTCTCACCTAATATGTATACCTGTTTTTATTTTTTTATATTGTGCATTAGGAAAAGTTATACCCTTTTAAAGAGCCCCATAGTGACTGACATATGGGGAGTTTGGAAATGGCTTATCCTGTTTTTAGTTTTGAAATGATTTTTGTTCACAAGTAAAATTGTGATGTCTAAGATTCATTGTTGAATTCAGTGGTCTTCTTTTGTATGAGTAACAACAAAGAAACCAGGAAGTATCTGTGACTCCAGGATGAATACTTTCTTGATGGGGTTTTAAGGAGTTTTGACATGTCTTCTGAGGATGTGATGGAATTGTAGCCAAGGTCATTGCAGTCGATACGAAGGACACTGTCCTATGGAAAAGTCAGGCTCCTCTCGATTGACTGCTTTCAAATAGGCAGAGATGAAAGACAGCAGCTTCTACCTTGCAGCCATTTTACCATGTCATTCTCCCCAGCAGCACAGCGCTGTGGTTAGAAGTAGCTCATTTTCCCAACTGAGGAAACACAACTCCTGGAGTGAAGTGACAGGTTCAAGGACACACTGAGGCTGGATGCTATGGCTATGATTCTAGCTCAAAGCCTGGAGATGCCCAAGGCCTGTTCTTTACATGCTGCCAGGTTGTCTTGGGCTGTGGTCTGTTATTCTATTCCCGGTTTCCATGTTCTTTAAAATGAGCCCCGTAAAGTGCCAAAGTTACCCTTCACACCAAATATCCTGCCTTACCTAAGCCCAGCTAGCAAGAAGCCTTATGAACCACTTTTTAAAAACTTCAATAAATGTCTTATCAGGAACCACGGTTTCTTAAAAATCATATTTAATACAACAGTGTTATATTACATATGATTTCTTAATTGCTATTAAAATATAGGGGTTTTGTGTTTTAGTAGTCTTGTGGATTCCAAAATAGTCTCTCTCCACATCAACTGGTATGCACAGTAATTTTTAAATTTCATTGAGAACATAGCAATGTTGACTATTTAAACAGCATCAAAAAAAATGTAGTCTATCTTGATATATGGATTAAAGAACTTTTTGGCAGATTTTCTTTGGAAACTTCATAGCTTTTACTTAACTTCACTTATAATACACATACTTTCAAGTTTAATCTTATTGCTGCAGTCTTACTAATTTATAAAAATTGTTCATGTGATATTTAGATTTTTCATGTCTATATTTATTTCAAATATTTGCCTGGTATACTTTTCTTTTCTATTTCGCTTTTTCCTTGTTATGAAGTTTAGTATTTTAAAGTAACATGCTTTTCTATCAGAGTATTTTTCTACCTCCTCAAAACAGACTATCTTGCTACTGTCTTGATAAATCAACATTTTTATTCCAATTAAAGCTCATTTGATATTCATCTCTTTACTACATTCCTTTTAATTCTTTAATTTTGATACAAGTTGTGGATTTAATTTTTAAGGAGTTAACTAATTACCCTGATATAATTTTTATACTGTTAAACAATTATTGTTCTCTCATTTTATTATGTTCTTTTTTGGAATATTAAGTAAAGTGAAGGCTAGTTGGGAATTCAGTTTGTAAAAGGGTAGTTTTTTTTTAAATGTTCTGTTAAATATGCATTTTAATGCATCTCTCTTTTGTTTATTGTTACTTGCAGATATACTTGAATATGAAATTGAAAATTGAATATAGATGCCCATGAATATGTACTGCAGATTACCTGTTACTTGCCTATTGTGTTTGTGGTTACTCTGGTGTAACTAAAATGATTCATCCCTCCCCTCTCACTTTATCTGACAATTGCTATTTGTACAAACACTTTCAAATCCTCTGGCTTTTCAGGAAAATATACACAGAAACATTGCAAACTCAAAGTAGCTATAAAAATAATTTTAGAAACATCTAAATTGCCATGATTGACTTCAGAATCTAGTTAGCTAGCCACAGAAATGCACCACAGAGTAAATGGGACACATTCCTCTTTGTGCTGGCGCTGGAGGAAAAGATGCAGGTTAGTATTATCAGTGACATTCCTAGAACTACGTTAAAGACCTGTCGTGCCTGTCTGCACCACAAGATGTTGTCTGACAGATCTCAGATGGACAAATCTTCACAATGCAATAAAACTCTGCTATCCAACTGCCAATTATACAAATTAAGCAGCGTACATGCGTAACTTCCTGTCCTGCTATTTTAATACTCTCATGTTTCTAATTTAACTTTTAAGGATTTTTTTTGACTGTGAAGAATTTCTTTGGAGTTTTGAAAGGAATGGAGCCAAATTGCTATGAATATATTTAGTATTTTCCTCTGGGTTCTTGAAATACTTCTAAATTTATACAAGTCTATGTATTTCAATATGTTTAAAAATATTTCATCTTTATAATTTTTAAAAACAGGAAGAATAAAATAACAAATACCCATAATTCCAAAAGCTAGTTAGCTAGCTGATAAACATCTTGACACATCTATTTCCAGTCTTCTTTTTAAAAAGAATTCTCAACAATGACAAAGATAATACATAATGTACCAACTATTATAATGATCCAACTAACCTGTTTTAAAACTCAGTTTCGTTGTTATGTTTCTTTCCCATTTTTTCTCTTTACTTCTTTAAAATAAAAAAAGTAGAATCCTCCCTATTGTTTTTGTGAAAATGATATCCACTTATTAAAAACTCTATAGTGCAGATAAATATAAAGATGAGACTTAAAAACTACATACTAATACCTGTAGAAAGTATAATAATAATCTCCAATAACTTTCCTTGCAATTAGATAGAAATCACAGCTTCTGTAAGAACAGAACCAATCTATTGATGCTATTTTTAATAAAAAGTGTTTAATCTTATTCCAGTAAAGAAAAAAAAATGCAAGTAAAAGTAATTTGACTGCTGAACTTCAAATAATGATTATCTCACACAATGGCATTTCCTAAATTACCTAAAGTTAAGAGAAAATGAGAAAAATATACTAGATTTTTTTTCTGTTTTGATGGTGTTGTCGATCAAAGTCAGGGCCCTGGCCATGCTAGGCTGTCTATTCTCTTGTGACCACTGTACAGTACTCAATTCTAGAGAGCAGAAATGATTTCCTTGCAGTACTGAATACTATGAGACTACTGTCACACTCTCACTTCTTTTCATTTACCTACCACTCAGTTCCCACGGATTTGTACTTTTATATCTTAATGTTTAAAACCATACTTCAATGATTTCACATCCTTTTATTTGACACAGGTTATACTGAAATGGATTCAATGCTTACCACAGCCCTTTCTCTTGCTGCTATATTGCATGACTGTCTCAGATGGGAATGATATCTTTGGGTACCATGCTTGGGACATTGTAGAAAATATCCCATATCCCAGTATGGAGGGGTAGATGGAGAAATATGAAAACATCTGGTATTTTTCCTCATTTGAAGTTTTTAATCCTTGAAATTTGATATTCCATATAGTATTTTTATCAAATACAATAGGTTTGTATAACCTTCATACTTGTTCTTTTCAAAGAATATATTTTATACTTCATTGTTCCTCTGTAGGGGGCTGTTGAAGCTGGAAATTGACCACAGTTGGCCAGTTGGATTGGAGAACAAAGACTGCCCAGGGTGAGCCACAGAAACAAGTGACTCTGGACCCAAAAATCAGACCCGTAGGTTGCCGTACATGCAGATTACTAGGCAATGGGGTATCATGAGACATTAAGTTGCTAAATGTATAAATAAACGTCCCTACAGTGAGGGGGCTGTTCCTTTCCTCCCATCTGGAGAGTAAGGCTTCACCTGACCCCAGCTTTCATCTCTTCTTTATTTTCTCATTCTCTCTCAGTCCTTAACCCCGGGAACCTCAAGAGGATCGCGGCATTCCTCTCCAAATATCAGTTAAATCCTTCCACTGGCTCATATTTTTCTTCTATTTCTGCTTGTTAGGTTTTTCCTAGTTGCTTTTAATATTAGTCCTTTTCATCTTTTGTCACTGTGACCATCTCTTGCTTTGTCTATATCTGTTAATCATTATCCATAGTATATAATCTTTTCTTTGCTGTTTCTGAATGATATGTTAGTTTTTGTGCTTGTTTTGTTTTGGTTTGAACCCAGAACCTTTGTGCTGAGCTACATTCCCAGACCTGTTTTTTTCTGATGAGACAAGGTCTCGCTCAGTTGCCCAGGCTGGGCTTGAATTTGGCAATCCTCTGCCTCAGCCTCCCACGGTGCTGGGATTACATGTGTGTACCCATGCATAAATGATAATATTTTGATCCTACATTTTCTTAGACTGCAATCTCCCTTTTTTAACCCTATGGTTCCCTCATGTTTTCTATGAATGACTATTTTATTACTATGTGTGAAGCACTTGTGAGAAGTCTGATTTTGCTCCTCCGTGCTTCTTGCAGGTGGGTTCTTTCGTTTCACTTTGAAGAACCTTTTAGAATGATTTTCAATCTAGCATTTTATTCAGACAGCTCTGGTTCCATTTTTGTTGCTGTTGGGATCATCTGGGTAGATGTTCTAAGTCACTTTCATTGTTTAAGAGTGGGTAAATCTGTACTTACCGTAACAGCTGTTTTACCTCTGGGCTACCATTCGAGGGGTAGGGATTTCACATTCTATTATTTAATTAACATATACAAGAGTGAGGGCTGGGGAGGAGAAATAGCAATGATAATGTGGGGATAAGGGCTTCTATTAAACATTCCCTCTTACAAGGTTTGCTCACTCATCTCTTTTCCTGGATTATGTTAATTGCCACACTGTAGAGTGATCACTTTCCCTTGCTTTGGAAAACTGCTTCAATCTTATTACATAGGATTGAAATTCTATTTCTTTTTTGACAGAGGCAGGAGGAGGTTTATTACATAGAATTTAAAAGTAA
>RJWM01024500.1:0-30620 GCA_004363535.1 Dasyprocta punctata | reverse complement strand
AAAATGAAGAATGGATAATTGCATATTGTACAATTTGACAATTTATTAAACCATTATAATATACCAAAGTTGATGTTTATGTTGTTTCTGTGCCCCCTTCTGATCAATTTGAAGTTTTAAAATAATTAAGTCAGAATTTAGTTGCCACATTGAACAAAATCTTACTTGCATTTGATTGCAATATAGTCTTTCAAATGACTCTAGTAAAATCTTTTTGAAGAATGAAATGTCTAATTTAAAAAGAATCCTTTTTCTAAATATGTTCTATAGTTGACCTTTTTTAGAACCAGCTAAAGTTATGATTAGAAATGCAGTTTTGATCTCCCTCTCAGCCACAGAATATTAAAAACTGAATCTTTGGAGAGCAAAAATAGAGATGATGCATATTTAACAGGAGACTTTGCAAATTATTTGACTCACATGTGTGCTGAAATTGAATATTGTTTTATTAGTTGATGAGATCTCCAGTTGAGATTTGAGACTGAGAATAGTTTTGGATAACAGAATCATAATTTTTTTCCACAAAAATTTTTTTTTCTCATGGAAATACATGTTAAATACTCTTTGGGTAAAAAATAGAAAATTGTTACACATACAAGTGGGACTGAAATGTAGAGAAAATGCTCAAACTCAGTAGTTTGATGAATACTAGTTAAAATGAGATCCACTAAATTTAAAAAATTAAAATAAATGATAATACTACTATGGGATGAGGAAAGGACTTTTATGGAAATGTGAATAATTATAGAATTTTGGAAAATTATTTTGCCATCTCTATAAAACTAATCTGTTTCAGACAACTTTTTCCAGTACTCTTACCTCTGACTCTTTTTAATAGAAATGAAAAGATCACTTATTAAAAATATCAACTCAAAATGTTGCTCAAAATTGACAAAATGTGGAAACAGAATGCCTTCTCATTAATTGCTATTCTGTCATTTTAGTAGAATAGCATGTAATAATTAAAATCATACCAGTTGAATTGGCACAATTTCCATGATGTATTAATTAATTCTGTAGAATATTGTAGTGTAAGACCCTATTTTATAATTCAAACAACCACAGTGTTTCTATTTATGAATGTTTGCATGTTTATATATGATTATATGATTGTTTAGTTAGTGAAAGCTAGATCAGGTTGCAATTTGATTTATGCAGTTGGAGAAATGATACAAAATGTGAGGTACTTAGGTGTGGTGGTACACGTCTGTAATCCCAGATCTCTAGGTGACTGAGGCAGAAAGATCTTAAACTTGACACCAGGCCGGGCACTTGAAGACTTAGGGATATTATGTCACCAAATGCAAAATAAAAGAATTCCAGGATTGTAATCAGAGTAAAGGTACTGGGTTCAACATGCAGCAGTGGAGAGAGAGAAAGAGAGAGAGGGGGGGGGAACAGAGAAAAAATGGAGGGAGGGAAGGAACAAAGAAGGAAGGAAGGAAGAAGAAAAGAAAGAAGATAATAGAAAGGAAAGCATGTATATATTGTAGAGAAGATGGCAGAGGAATAAAAGGAAAACTTTGTTCTATAAATGTTTGATTATGTATGAAATAATCTTACTGGAGTTAAAATATGTGTGTGAGTGTAAAGCAATTAGTAAAAAAAACAATTCTTCTGTATCTTTATACATTGATCTTGTATAAAATGAGTTAATTTATCAAAGAGTAATAATATATTTATATAACTGGTAAAAATACAGTAAAGCAAATTTCTTTACTTATAATTGGTTTACAAATATATGTAAGTTTTATGTGCTTCAAGAAGTATGAGCATGGATCCTCACCTAGCTGTTAAAATAGAGGGTTGGGGAGGAAGAGGGTGTGGGGAATAAAGGAAAATGATGAGCTTTGCTGTTATTCATCATTTCCCTGTATCACATTTTGCAACAACCATAGTAATTTTATATTACACTTTTTAAAACTTTTTAAAATATAAATTCTGCATTGTGAGAGATCTCCAGAGTAATTCTTATTTTTAAGGAAATAAAATACATAAAAAAGACCAAATGAATGAGAGGAACTATGTAGAAAACATAGTCTCTGTGATTGGATTTTTCTTAGATTAATTTTTCAAAGCATTTTCTTGGCCAGAACTCCAATATTTTATGTAAATACACATTTAATTGATTCTTAAATATTTTATTTGTGGTGTTTCTTTTGTTGTCATTCCAAAATATAAACACAATAGATACTTTTAATATGTTGTCATAGACACTTTTAAAATAAATTTACATTTCTTAGTATTCAGACTATATAATGATATTTTCTTTAAAGGGATTTTTAGCACAAACTCTTGTGGCAGGATTGCAATATGCACTGCCTTCATCACACCCATTGGTTTTTACTTTTCATATGAAACTTGTGCTGGAAAAGCATACTGTTTTTCTGATCCTGTGTAACAATATTATACATGTTAGATAACAATAGTATCAAAAAGAACCATCCTTGAAACTCACCTATAAACTTTCCCAAATGCACCCTAATAATAACTCCTATTTTTTTTTCATTAATCATAGGGAGTAAATAAAAATGAAATTATTTCTTCTCCATAGATCCCAATTAATGATATTTTAGAATCAACAGAGCTAGAAAAATAAAAACGTCTTTTCAGAATCTCTTTGAAAGTGTTAATTGTAGAAGATACTTTTCAAAGCCAGCGTCATAGATAACAGAAGGAAATATGGAGTAGAAAATGAACAGCAACATTTCCAAAGACAGTTTCAAACCTGCACAAAACACAAGTAGGGGTGATTAAGAGCTGACCTGAGATGATTAGGCTATGTTGCAGAGATGGTGCAAATAAAATGAATAAATTGCTGTGAAATTCAATGCAGGACAGCCAGAGACAGCAATGTAATGATAAATCCTAGGACAAAGTTTAAGTTTTAATGTAGCCTCTGTCTTTCATTCCCTGCACACAGTCATTACATGCTGCCTTGTGTGGAGGTCAGTAAAGGAGCTCGCAGTCCGTGGAAAAGAAGGCTAATCAGAGTGCGACCCAAAATCCCTGCAGAGAAGGATTGATGTAATCGAGAGGTCAGATAGGCTCACTATCTGCTTTATAAACCTCCTTCTCCCTTTTTCCTTCAACCTTTGTCTGGCACAGAGGGTGTTAATAGAAAGTTTATGCAGATTACCTCTTCTTAATACTGCTACTTTCTAAGAGTTTAAAGGTTAATTTCTCACTAGAGATTTTGCCTGTTTTAATTGCAGAATTACTGTTACCTGCAGTGATTTTTTAAAAGCACAAATGTTCTTTGTTTTATGATTTATACTCACTCATCTTCTTAAGCATGAATTCAACTTGAATTTCTATCTTTCCCTAACACACATGAGCACTTTTCAGACAACACTTCCAGGGCATGTGATCATATCCCAAACTAGGTAGACACTGACAAGTACAACATGTAAATACAAATCCAGATATTTGAACAATGTATTATTTATTAATACTGATGCAACAAATGTCTAATGTAAGTGTGTGTGTGTGTGTATAAAGAAAAAAACTGTATTTTGATACTGAACAAAATGTGACAAAGACTGTAAGCACTAAAAGAAGAGAATCTAAGATGAGCCTTGTAATCACCCTGATATTTTGTACCATAGCATAGGAAGGATAAACCAATGTAGAACTCAAAATTTTGCTAAGGACACAAAGATCAGAATTTCTAGATGATAAAATGATGATTTATATACTGGGAAGATATATACAGACTAAAGTTTCAGAAATCTGTGTGGATATCCCCTTGAGTCTATAACTGATTCTATAATCCACTTGAGTCTATAATAAGCTGGATAGGGAGACATGCCACACGCCTCAGAAAGAGCTACTAGAAAACTATGAACTGAAAAACTACCAATACCCATACATAGTTGTCAAACCCTCAGTTTCTGAACAGCCAGATTGAACAGACTTCATTATATATTTGGAATATTCTGCAGATAGCCCACAAAGATCATGGTTTAGTACTGGGCAAAAGATAGACTTACAGTAAATAAGATCTATTTAATAGCCACACAAGAAAAGCTTAGACCTGGTCTTGAAAATACAGTTTATCCCAATATCATTTCATTTTCAGGAGAAAGAAAATGATTATGAAGTTCAGATGCTCAACATTGAAAAATTCACAAGGTGCAACAATGAATAAAATATTACTAGCATCAAGTGAGTCAGGAAAATATAAACTTAAACCTAGAGAAAAATCAGAAAATAAAAACACCAGAAGTGATGCAAATGGTAAAATCAGCAAAATAGCACTCTAAAGCAGTTAAAATAAATTTGCTAAGATTTTAAAAAGACACAGACTTTGTGAATTGTCAAATTAAAAATACACTTAAAATCTAAATGAAACCAATGCATATAGATTAGAAAACAAACACGTTTCAATATGTATTAAAATATAAACTGTGCACAACAGAAATTTGGCTATGTCAAAAGAAACTATCAGTGAACACGAAGGAAGAGTAAAGAAACGATCAGTGAGTAAATACTCTATCATCTGTCATTGATTTGACATGTACATATCTTAAAGTATGCTTGATTTTTTTGTATTACAAATTTAAAAAATGAATGGAGCCTCAGTGAACTTTGGGACAATACCAAGTGAAATAACACGTAATTAGAATAGTACATTAAAAAGTAAGCATGGGATAAAAAAACAAACTTACGGAATACTCAAAAGTTTTGATAGAGTTAATATATTCTCTAGATTAACATATATTATTATTATTCGTCCCAAAGAAAAGGCTTTTTGATTTCTTTATTTCTTTGGTTTTCTACTCCATTGTTTCGCTTTAATTGGAAGAAGAAAACATTCATATTACTAACATGTTTAAGGAAAGCAGTAGGTACCCAACTAATAGCAATACATTTAAGCGGCTGTAGCTATTGTGCAATTTTTACAATATTCTCATTTCAAGGAAAATTAATTTATGAGGTTTTTTGGGTTTTTTTGTACCAGGGATCAAACTCACAACCTTGTGCTTGCCAGTCAGGCGCTTATGCCACTGAGCTAAATCCCCAGCCCCTAGAAAAACTAATTTTTATATATTGCATGCTCGGTGATGTTTCTGAACTTTCCTCTCTGAATATCCGTGATTACCTGTTCTATGTTGTTCAGCACTTTCTACACGTTTCTCCATAGTCTCCTATGTTGGCGGGGGGATGGGTCTTGTTTTGCCCTCTGCTAATGATAAACAGAAATTTCTGCTTTTTACTTTTTTGGTAAACATTTGTTCCTTCAAATCATTTATGGTGATATATTAGTATTGTGGCCAAGATAATGAAGATCTTCTGGTACTCAGCTAGTGTCACACTGCCCCATAGATTGTATCCTTGTTGTGTACCCTGACAGTGGTTCTATTAAGACTTGGGAGAAAACTAAGGAACAAATCTTTCTTGATTGTCAAAATTGCTTCCACAGGGTCATCAGGGAAGTAGAAAATGAAAGATACATAAAATTATGACAAATATTCTAAAGCAAAACTTACAGTATGCCACTGGACCAGGATGTCTTTTATGAAACTGGATATATTTAAATCTAAGAAAGCAAGAAAAGTCCATTACAGCACAGGCATAAAAATGTGGTGATACATGGATACATCAATTACAGTAACATTTTATACAATGCTAAATGTGCTCAGCATATATAGTAAATAAAAAATATTATAGTAAAATACACACATTACTATCTCTCAAAATACTTCCTCTCACTTCCAACACAAAATTCTTATTCCATCATTCTTGCCACTTTCTTTGCAGTTTTGGAAAATCCTCTTTCCTGAGTGTCTTCACAAAGTATAACCAAAACTGCAGTTAATGTTTTTGCTAAACGACATGGAACTGAAAGGGAGGTTGGTGTAAACATTGTGATATGTCCTCGTCTACCTTATTCATTGGATCTGGCACCTTAAGACTTCTGGGTCTTTCACAAAGTCCAAATGATTATGAAAGCTAAATGATTTGAATCTATTCATGATATTACAGTAGCCAAAACACAGTATCTAAAGACAGTCAAGAAAGTGGGTTTCCAGGATTGCTTCAGAAAATGGTAAGAATAATGAAGTGTGTTTGTAATGAGGAACATTTTGAAGGGAGTTTATGGCAATCTACCCTTCTACTGTAATAATTTTTAAATTGCATTTATATATGAAATTTCTAAACCCTTCATTTTCTTTTAAATAAAAATTTTAACTGGAAAATTAGTACAGTCAGCTGGGTGTGGTGGTACATGCCTGTAATCCCAGCACTCAGGAGGCTGAGGCAGGAGGATCATTGAGAGTTTGAGGCCTGTCTGGGCTACAAAGTAAGTTCAAGGTCAGCCGGAACTACAGAGTGAGAGTTTGTCTCAAAAAGAAAGAAAGAAAAAAGGAAAGAAAGAAAGAAAGAAAGAAAGAAAGAAAGAAAGAAAGAAAGAAAGAAAGGAAGGAAGGAAGGAAGGAAGAAAAAGAAAGAAAGAAAGAAAGAAAGAAAGAAAGAAAGAAAGAAAGAAAGAAAGAAAGAAAGGAAGAAAGAAACAAAGAAAGAAACAAAGAAAGAAACAAAAACAAAGAAAGAAATTAAAATAGTTGATATATTTGGTTTATGTCATAACACTTCACATTTAACCTGTTCAGTGAAACGTGAATTTATAAAATGACTACTGGGCATGGTAGTGGGCCTGTAATCCCAGCACTTGGAAGGCTGAGGAAGGAGCACTTCTAGGAGTTCCAAGGCAGCATGGACTACATAGTGAGTTCAAGGTCAGCCTGGACTACACAGTGAGACCATGACTCACAAAAACTTAAAAAAAAAAAAGTGTTGAACTACATATCAATAAATGGGAATTTAAAAAATTTATGACAAATTATGCTTTCATATTTCCAATCATTTTTTAAAAAAAATATTCTGTTCATAAAATTCATAAAATGTATCAGTGGAGAATAGCGCTTCTTTTACTATTTCTTATAATTGCACTCACTACACTTTTTTCAAATACACTAGTGATTTTCCTTTAGTATTTATAATCCAAATTTTCCATTAAACTACTTAATTATTTTAGATCCTAAATATTTAGGCACTTCACTATTTCCATTGTCAAACCACTTGATAAAACAATCACCAGTTGGATTGACTGGTTGATAATTATATATGAACCAGTAAGTTTATTTGGATACTTACAGTTTCCTGAAGAATAAACCACACATTTGAAATAATTAATTTTAATACATACATAAGGCAAATTATTAGTGAATTAAATATGCAAGAACTTATTTATATATTAAAACATTCTATGTACTCTAAGAAAGAAAACATAACAATTTATATGTAGTGTTTAAAGAATTCTTTTCAGTTTGAATGAGATTAATAGGACTTGTAATCTCTCATTAGGTTAAATTATATGATTAATTAGAAATGAAAACCTTCACTTCACATGGACTTTGGTAGATTTCCAACTAATATAATTACAATCAATCCAAACTGTGCCTATTAGAGCTGGTTATTATTAATAATAGTGGACAAGTGTGATCTTTTCAGCAAATGTGAACAGCAAATTAGAATAAAATTGTGAACATTATTTTTCCCTAATGCAATTTACCTCAAGTGGTCTCTGCCAACAAGTAAGCAATGTAAGACAAGACAGATGGCTGTGATTTCAATGATAAGGGAAATCTCTACCTTAAATGCAATAGGAAGACTTTTCTCTTTCTGGAAAAAAAAGGGAAATGTGTGTCTACATTTGGAATGTATTTGGACATATGAACATAATTTCTAAAATAAATGGCTTTTCATCTACCCTCTGCCACCACAACTATTACAGTACATTACAGTATACTTCTTATTATTCATTTGTGTGGTGTGAATATGAATAGTTGTCTTCCCTCTAGAATTTGAGCTTCTTCTTTTTTTTTGTTTTGTTTTGTTTTGTTTTTTTGGTACCAGGGATCAAACTCACAACCTCACGCCTACCAGGCAGGCGCTTATGCCACTAAGCTAAATCCCTGGCCCTATTTTTTGAGACAGGGTCTCACTACGCAGATCAGGCTGGCCTTGAACTCACTTTGTAGCCCAGGCTGATCTTGAATTCACAACGACCCTCCTGCCTCAGCCTCCCGAGAATTCGAGCTTCTTGAGTGGCACAATTATGAACCATCTCTCCATACCTTTCTGGAATTGGGAAGAAGTGCTGAATCTGTAAACAGTCTACTAAGTACAATGGCAGGAATAATGATATGTGTTTGCTTAATTCTGTGTTCTAGAACCTATGTCTTAAAAAGATGTTTAAAGTTTGTTTGTTGAACTACTGTTTAATTACCTATAAAAGGAAGCCATAGAAAGAGGTGACCAAAGACCCCTTCAGCTACTTCTAGGGAAATCTTTTTTCTAGCAGTGCCACAAAATTCTCCCCAAACTATACGATTCTCTCTGATGAAACTTTCTTAGTAACTTAAAACTCATTTATTTTCATTGCCACTTTAATATGTAGGTCAAACTCTTGATCTAAATTTAATATTTGCTCTGATTCTGAATGACTGGGATTGAAAGATGCTTGCTTGACCAAACGCACTTTTCAAATAAGTAGAAAATAATTAAATTGAATCATGTTAATTTCTTAATTTCAGTTCTGTTGTTATCATACTGTCTTCTCATTTTTGTTTTCTATCTTCGAACTGCATTTGTGTACAATATTGTATTGCCTATATTTTTCTGCTTATTTTTCATACATACAATTCATTTTCTCAATTAACATTAGCTATCGTGTGACCAGGGACAATTTCTCTTCTTTTTGCTTCTGTGTACACATGTAATTCCTACTTTACTCTTAACATTTCTCTATACTCAATAGGTGTGGAACAGAGGGTTGCTGGTTAATGTTTGATGAAAGCGATATTCTTACATTGACCAGTGTTAACACATTCAAACAGCTTTATATGGGACATTTCCATGACAAATAGTTTGAAACACTTAACTATACAAAGGAATAATTTTTCTCAAAAAGATGAGATGGGATACAAGTTTGTTAAATTCATTTTGATTCAACTGCAGTCCAGTATGCAGTTTTGAAGCAGTTGAGCTATTTTGCTTGCTTCCACTGACTGGAATTTGATAGGACCTTTTCGTCTTCTCAGAGCCTTAATGATATTCATGGAAAAACAGGCTGCATTTTTTAAATCTAATGAGGTGTCAGCTTCCTTAGTGACTCATTTTCTCTTTTGTCCTTCACCATTTTCCATTTTCTGCCTTCGAAACAATATGGACTAACCAAAGTACAAAGGACTATTATCAAGGAAGCATTTAGGAATTTAAACCACTTGCTAAAATAACAGAACCAAAATTCAGCATTAATTTTAACAACTTTTTAATATTTTCCTCATATTCTAATTTATACCAAAAAATATACATTGAAAAAATATTGTGTATAAAAACACTCATCGGATGAGCTTTCAGTGATCTCAACATTTTCCCATTTTAGCTTTTTCTAGTGAAATAGGATTTAAGAAATAGATACTGGAAATGGGCAAATCAGCCCCTGTGCACTGATACTAATTTGAAATTTCCCAAAAGCCTATGTATAAGAAACTGTTTATTTTATTTGACTAGTGCTGTCTTAAATTTTTGTATTTAAACTCACTTTTTTGAGTTAGCATCTTTTTAAAATGCAAATATACTCACCCAAATGTAATATATCAACCCAGTTATACATTGCATGTATTAACCAGTAACAAGCAGGATCCTGGAGAAGGAACCATCTTTTATTTACATGGTTTACTTTAGTGCAAAATTCCACAGGAGGGCACCGCTCTGAAATCAGAGGTGAGGGTGACCTTGTAATTAGGAATCTCCTAAGTGTTATCCTATTCCTGTCTTCAGGAGCACACTGAGGTATAAGCACATTGACTTCTACTAGATTTTCTGGAGTTGAGAATTTACCAGTCTTGGTTTTGACCCTTGGTTAGCAATTGCAAATGTTCATGGCATGTAAAAATCTGTGGTTTCCTAGAGTCATGATTACAAATTGTAAATTGTGTGCTAAGTATGTATAGGGGAAACACATAAAGAAGTTACTTGTATAGTGAAACAGTCTTTCTCATCACTAAAAAATCAGGTGCTTTCCAGATATTTGTAATTTCCATTTAAATTTCTACTTTCATTCAAAATTTACTTTTTCATAATTTTCCATAGTTGCCTTTTTAACGGTGAATTTTTCATGCATTTTTAATATTATTTGATAGTGATTAAAGAACGTGGTTTATAATAACTCTCATTTTAATGTTTTATATTTTCTATGTCTCTCTTTCCATCTACTTCCACCTCTTTTTATCCACATGCACACACACACACACATACACACACACACACACACACACCTGCATGCACACACACAAAATAAGGCGTTCTGTAGAATATCAGCATTTCCCACATAAGATAAAGATGATGCTAAAATTTTTTATCACCTAGTGACATCATAACCAACATAATGCATTATTCACATTTTTCCTGATGGTGAGGTAAACAATCTCAGTATACTAGCAGCTGTACAAAAGCATATTCATATGTTTATATAGTATATAACACTTGCTAAAGAAATGTGATGCTATCGTTTTATGCATTTATTGTCTATCATTATTTTAGAATGTAGTTTTATTTAATAAAAAATGTTTACCATAAACAGTATGTATATTTATGGGGGCATCAGCCTCGGATGCTTTGTTTACCACACCTCTTGATTACAAAATTTTCCCTTGTTTGATATAGTCTCATACAACTTTTTTCAGGAGAGTTCCCCAAATATTCAAATCTACTACTAATGTTGCTAGAACAGGCCACATCAGGTGATGGAGCTGAGAATGATATTAAAAGCAATTGATAACTACAAAGGTGAGAAATCGGCGATGTTTATTGCTTACCAATGTTTATCATGTTGAGGAGGACCCTGTCTGCTGCGGGCGTAAATCTATCCACTCCTAACTGGCGCTACTCCATTATTCTCCTGAACAAGGGCTACATAGGTGACTACCAGACAACCATCCTGACTGAGGAAGATACTAATTCCCCAGAGAAGAGGGACACTTCCTGGAAGAGTTGGTTTCTTCAAGGAGAAACAACGGATGAGCCAAAAACGCTATTTCTAGGAAAAGCCCACAGTTTGGCAAAACTAAAATAAAAAGCATAGGATTTTATTCCAAGAGAGACTTCTTACAATGGGATGGAGTGAGAGAAGAAATCTAGTGCAGCCCCCACCATGCTGCCAGAGAAAATTTAATCGGATTCTGTTTTGGGAAGAGGCTGGGTTGTGTGGGACAGAGCCAAGGAATGCTTACATTGCAGCCTCACTCTAGTACTGAAGAGTTACCCTAAAACAGTGACTGGGTGAGAGACATTCACCACGGGAGACAGACTGGGAGTGGATGTGATCTAGACAGAGGTTTCCTCAGATACCCTGAGAAAGTCAAACTCAGGCCAGGAAGGACACAGGGCCTGCATTCTCTGATAGGAGACCTACTTTGTTTGACTGTCAGCAGTGCCTCAATTTGAAGGTAATGATGCTGAGTCTACTTGAGTTCCCACCCCACCATATATGTGCAGAGGAGACCAGTAGTCCGATTGCTTCCCCACGTACAAATGTGAGAGGGGATGAGCTTTGGCTGGAACAGTTGCCACGGACTGAGGTTTGTAAATGGGGAACCTCTTGAGTGGAGTGTTTACCTCACCAACTCACAGGCTATAAAGCAGGACAGAGAGCACTATACTAGTTGGATTTCAAAAACTACAGAGCCTGGAAACTACAGGTCATTTGGAAACACATAGGAAAAATTTTTCTTTCCTGTTTTGACTCAGTTGTTTTCTTTTTCCTCTCTCTCCCTCTCTCTCTCTCTCTCTCTCTCTCTTTTTTTTTTTTTGTTTTGGTGATATTTGGAATTTATCTATTTCACTTTTCCTTTTTCTTCATATTTTCTTTATTCAATTGATTAGGGCCTCTTTTTTCTCTCTTTTCTTGCTCTTTCTTTTAACTTGTTCCCTTATCATTTTTCATTTTTTCCTGTAGCTTAAATATATTTTTATTTTTTTCATTGAAACATTTTTTTATTACTTTTGTTCAAGACTATCATTTTATTTTGCTCCTTAATTCAGGCTTCTATCCCTGCTCACTCTCTGTTTCTGTTTCTTTCTCTCTCTCTCTTTCTCTGTCTCTCTTTCTTATTGCAAGTATAGCCTTTAAGCCTCACAAATCTGTAGTTAGTTAATATTTATCTTAATATGGTTAAATAGCATTCTATCGTTAATGGAAATAAACTTGTTCTATTGAGTATATATATATATATTTACTATATATAAATATCTGGCTTATACTATAGCTATAGATTTTATACTGTAATGCATACTATAACTTTATAATTCTTTTCTATTGTTACGAATGGACCATTATTGGTTCTTAGGGCTTGCCTATCAAGTTTGTATTTGACAATATTATTGGTACTGATTTTAATGCTTTAGCCAAGTTGATGTAGTTGTTGTTATCAATTTATTCTCTGTATGCCGGTATCTGGATTATTTGCTGGTCATAAACAGTACTGCAACACGGTCCTGAAAAACTGGGCACCAGGCCAATAAACTGCAACTTCCCCATCCAAATTAACTACAGTGTTTGTATCATGGGGCAGAGACAAAGGCAAAACTTTAACGGTGCCAGAGGATATCTTTGAAAGCAGTCGTTAACTAAAGAGGTCTCCATACTAACAACAAAACTAACCACTATAATCAATCTGCAAGACTCTGCACAGAAAAAAAACAAAATAGAAACATGAGAAACACATCAACAAAATGCATCCCAAAACACCTACCTCCCCCAAAGTTGATCCGGGTCACTGAGTGGGAGGACATCAAAGTCACACAGCTGAAATATCTGAAATGGTAACAGTGAAAGTAACAAAATAGATAAGGTGCTTGGCAATTTTAAAGAAGATATAAGATAATGATCCTAAAGAAACAAATGACTATTGAGTTTAGAAAAGATACTAATAAAAAACTAGCTAAGCTGAGGAAAGATATAAAAGTGATAAATGCCCAGCATGGAAAAAAAAACTAGAGTCCATAAAAAAATCCTGAAAGAAATTCAGGTGATTAAATATTCTATTGAAAATATGAAGATCAGAAGCCACTGATATGGGGTCAAAGTGTCAAATCTAAATGACAAGGTTTTTGGTGGGTGATGTGTTAAAAAGAAATACATTAAAAATAAAGACAGGACATGAAAAATGGATCCAACAGCTGCTAGATGATGAAAAGAAGACTACTGTAAGATTAATTGAAATTAGTGAAAATTCAGAAGACAGAACAAAATTCATAAAATCCTTGTTTTCAGAAGCAATAGTAAAAAGAAATTTTGAAACATGGAAAAGAATTAAAATACTGAGGACTGAGTCATATAGAACCTCAAATAGTTATGATCTGGAAAGATCTACCCCAGGACAAACCATAATCATAATAGCAGAAATATAGCACAAGCACAGAATCTTACAAACTGTTAGAGAAAAGAAACAAATCATTTTTAAAGGAAAATCCATCAAAATTACAGCAGATTTCTCAAAACAAAGTTTAAAGGCAACAAGAACATACAACAGTGCTTGAAACCATAAAATTAAACAACTTCCAACCTAGACTAACACATCTGATGGAGAAACAAAATATTCTCATGATAATGAGAAACCTAAAGAAATTTATGACCACCAAACTAAGAATACAGAAAATTCTTCAGGGTATCCTAAACAGAGACAATGAAACTCACAATGCCAAAAAATCCAATAGTATGAATACAAAAGGAATACTGACTACAAGGGAAAAAAAGAGAACCTGCAGCAAGACAGAAGACAAGAATATAATATAATACAAAGACAAGAATAAATCAGTACCTGTAAGTTATAATCATCAATGTGAATGGTCTCAACTAACCAACCAAAAGGCACAAATTAGCAGGATGAATGATGAAACAAGATACAACACAAAGTTGTAAACAAGAAACACATTTAACTCAAAAATAGATTCATAGACTGAAAGTCAAGAATGGAAAATAGATTAGCTCATAGTAAAGAACCATTAATACTCAAAGGGTTTGATCAGTATTGCATGTCTATATCTGATAACCTAAGCAACTCTTTTGAAGAAAACATTATGCAATGTAACAACCATTGTTTAATTCCTATCATCTTGTTTTGAAAGCCTATATTTTTATTGTTTTGGAATTTTTGTCACTGATGTAGTTGTTTGCTTGTCTCTTTTTTGTTTTGTTTTTGTATTTCTTTTCTGTGTTTTTTTTAAATAAAACAAAATAAAATAAAAATCTGCAAAAAAAAAAGAAAAAAAGGAAAATAGATTTCCATGGAATGGGAATATGTAAACAAGCAGAAGCAGTTATCTTATTTTTTTGACAAAGTACACTTTATGCCAAAACTGATCAGAAGAAACAAAGAAAGGCACCATACACTGGTTCATGGAACCATTCAACAGGAAGTGACAACTATTATAAGCATATATACATCAAACAACAATACACCTACTTTCAAGAAATATACTGGACATGAAAGATTAGATAAATATCAGTAAGATTATAGTGGAAAAGTCAGTACACCACTATCACAAATAGACATATCAACTGAAAATGAAATAAAAAATAAATATCAGAGTTAAACCTTCAAGCAAATGAACTTAACAGATACATACAGCGTTCCACCCAACAAATACACATTGTCCTCAGCACACACAGACTTGTTCCCAAAACAGACCACATAAAAGCAAATAAAGGATGCTTAAGTAAACAAAGAAGAATTGAAATTTTACCATACATATTAGCACACAAATGTAATGAAATGAGAAATAAGTGGCAACAGAAATTATGCAAATACATGGCAATTAAACAACACATCCTTGTGTCGTCAATGGGTCATAGAAGACATTAAGAAGAGAATAAATCCATTCCTAAAATTAAATGATTATGCCAATAGAGCATATCAAAATTTATGGGACACAATGACAGAGTCCTAAGAGGGAAACTTATTGTTAGGAATGCCCACATCAGAAAAAGAAAATGAGCCTACATAATATATAACCTAATTATTTATCTCAAGGTCCAAGAAAAACAAGAACATTCTAAATCTAGATCGAGTACAAGGAAGGAAATTAAAAATATTAGACCAGAAATAATTAAATAAAGACAAATAAAAAAACTCAATGAATTGAAGACCTGGTTCTGCAAAAGAATAAATAAAACAGACAAACCCTTAGCCAATCTCACCAAAATATGAAATAAAAAGCACAAATCAGTGCAATTGGATGAAATCATTGCAAAAAGGATGAAATCACAATAAACACTGATGAAATCCAGATTGTTACCTACTCTTTCATAAAACTATACTCTAAAAAATAGGATAATTCAGAAGAAGTGGAGAGATTTGTAGACACCTGAGTTACCAATACTAACCCAAGAAGACCTAAGAGTCCTGAATAATCCAATAACAGGCAACGAAACTGAAGAAGTAATTAAAAAAAAGCTATCAATTAATAAAAAGACCAGGGCATGATGGGTTCAATGCCAAATTCTTGATGAACTTCAGGAATACTCCAAAAATTCTTTAATGAAAACAAAAGAGGAAGAATATTCCCAATGTCATTCTTGAAAAATAATATTACCTTGATTCCAAAATTGAACAAGGATCCAACCAAAAAAAGACAGTAAGCAAATCTTTCTAGTGAAGATGCAAGCAAAGCCCTCAGCAAGATATTAGAAAACCGAATGCAAAAAATCACTAACAAGTTGTACACACTCACCAAGTAGGCTTCATCCCAGACATGCAAGGACAATGCCACACACACAAGTCAACGAATATAATTCATCACATAAGCAGAGACAAAGTAAAAAACAAATTATTGTCTTAATAGATGCAGAAAATGCCTTTGACAAAATCCAAAATCCACTCATGATTAAAATTTTGATGAAAATATGTGTAGAAGAACCTTATCTCAATCTGATAAAAGCCATTTATGACAGTCCTATTGTAAATGTCATGTTAAATGGGGGAAAATTGAATGCTTCTAATATCAGGAACAGGATAGGATGCTGATAATCATCCCTTCTGTTCAACATAGTCCTGGAAATATTAGCCAGCACAATCAGGCAAGAAAAAGAAATAGCTCAGGTATATGTGGGAAAGGAGCAAGTTAAAAAATTATTTGTACATGATCTGATCCCCTACATATGAGACCAAAAAAAAATCCACCAAAAGACTCAGAATTACTAATAAAATTCAGCAATGTAATGGGATGCAAAATGAACACACAACAGAAAATGGAAAGATAATCCATGTTCCTGGATAGAGTCAATATACTCGAAATGGCCATACTTCCAGAACTGGTACATAAATTTAATTCAATCCCGATCAAAATCTCAACAATGTTTGTCCAGTTGTGGAGAAAGTCCAAAATTCCATACAGAATCCAAAAAGACCCAGAATAGCAATTCTGGGTAACAATAACTGTTGTAGTCTGGGGTTACAGGGAGAACAACTGCATACAGGACACAGAGTTTATAATGCTGTTTTATAATGGTCACCCAGAGTTAAACACAAGAAAGTGCAGGAAAATCTGTCCACAACACTAAAGACCCAGGATATTCAAACAAGGGCCTGGATCCCACAGCAATGTCCTGTATGAGTCCAGCTAAAGACCCAAAGCACATGACAATGCCTCTTACAAATCCAACTGGAAGTCTAAGAGCCCACAATAAGGACTCATTCCAGTGTGTTTTACGGTTCTGTGCCAGGAAGGCCAAAGCTCAGCGGTGGAACTAGAAAGTCTATGCCAGTAGGGTGAAGGAGCTGTGCAGTGGGTTGAGGGTTCTACATGGGAGCCAAGAAGTCAAAATAAGGAGCGGGCCTTCCCTGAAGAGTACCACAGCCATCCTCAGCAGCAAGGAGGTCCCGCATTCCACCGATGATGGGAACAGGCGAGCACAGGTCAAGAAGCCCAGCGTGACAAGCATCTCCAGCACACGTCTTCCCCTCTGGAGCCAGGAAGCGGTACACAATGTGAGGAGCAGAGCTCCCGCAAGGTGAGCCACAGCCATTCTCATTGATGAGGTCCCGAGCTTCTCCAATGATAATGGCCAAATCCATATTGAGGAAGCCAGCATGACAAGCTCCTGCAGGAGAACCATCGGCTTGAAACAACAACTCTTGAAAGAATTCACAATGCCTCACTCTTCTTCTCCATGTCTCTATGCTGGCAACTTTCTCCAGGTGGACCATCTTTATTCAACAATATGCTGATGTAATTCAACTGGTGTTAAGTTGACCACCAGTTTTTAATCCATAACAATAGCAAAGCAAGATACATCACAACCCCGAATTTAAGGTTATATTAAGAGGTTACTATAATAACTTGGTATTGGAAGAAAAACAGACATGTGGATCAAGGAAACAAATAGAGGAAGCAGAAACAACTCCAGACTATTTGATCTTTTACAATAAGACCAAAAGTAAATATACTAGGGAGAGATAACCTCTTTAATAATGCTTCTGGTAAAATTAAATATCCATATTCAGAAGATTGAACCTAGACTCATGCATCTCACCACATACCAAACCAAAATAAAAATGGATCAAAGATCTAAACATTAGACCAGAAACATTTAAATAAGCATAGGCAAGTACTTTCTGAACAGAACCCAATGACAAAAGAAATAATAATGAGAATCAATAAAAGAGATCACGTCAAACTGAAAATCTTCTTCATGTCAAACAGAATAATCAACAGAATGAAGAGGCAACCTATAGAATGAGAAAAAAAATTGCCAGCTATTCCTTGGATAAAGGACTAACATCTAGGAGATATAAAAAATCCTCAAAAAGGGCTGGGAGTTTGGCTCAGTGCCGTAAGCGCCTGTCTGGCAGGCATGAGGCTGTGAGTTCGATCCCTGGTGCTGCAAAAAGTAAAATAAAAATTTTTAAAAAGCCTCAAAAAAATTAGACCCCACAAAATAAAATAACCAATTAGGTAAATAGGTGTACACCAACACCATAATATTAAGAGAAATAAGTTATATATAAAATTTTAATATCACATAGTTTCTCTTATATGAGAAAATCAAAGTATAAATATACGTCAAAGTAAAAGACACCTAATAGATAATAAGAAGTAGGGAAATCTTTTTCAAAAGGGCAGGGGAACAAGAGATGGAGGGAAAAAGGAAGGAGGCAAGAAAAAAAAAGGATTCAAAAATACTCATTTACAAAAATGAAAATAGAACTTTTACAAATGTAAAGGGGAACAAGATGGAGGAAGCAGGAATGGGTAGGAGGTGTAGGGTAAGAGAAAGGAATTAATATGTGTTATGTCCTCATTTAAACTACCCCATGATAAATGTAATTGATTCATACTGCAAACATGAAAAAAAAATCATTGTTCATTGTATACTGTGAAGGTCAATGGTGAGATTTCAAGTAAAGGCAGATATAGAATTTTTGAAATACTTTAAAACTGATTGGGGAGGATACTGTCTTGCCAGAACATTGGTGGCAATTGCAACAGGCAAAGCAATGATATGCAGAAGAAAATACTTTCTAGGTTTTCGTAAGTAAACTCCATGACACTAGAATGTGTATGAGATTATAAAATGACATATTTCTCAGAATATATGCCTGTTGGTAGCCATGCATGGCTATATATACTTGATTTTATTTTATTATTAGTCAAAGTCTCATTCTCATTCCTTTTACACTTGTTTCTGCAAGAGAATATTTAAAAGTTTCAAATAAATTGTATTTGCATCAGTCTTTTTTACATCTATCTTCTATTATCTATCATCTATCTGTCTGTCTATCATCTACCTATCTATCTATCATCCTTAGTGTTGTAGTCAGGGATTATAAGGAGAACAATTGCATACAGGACACATAATTTACAGGAGGCATCAAATAGAAAGTGCAGGGAACCTGTCCATGACACTAAAGACCTGGATTCCATGGAAATAACTTGCATGAGTTCAGCTGAAAACTTGGAGCCCACAACAACGACTATTGCAAGTCTGTTTCACAGTCTGCACTGGAAAGACCCAAAGGTGAGTGGTGGAAGCTAGAAAGTCTGTGCCAGTGGGGTGAAGGATCTGTGATAGCAGGCTGAGGGTTCTGTACTGGAGCCAAGAAGCAAGGCTCAAAATAAGTACCAGGACTCCCCGGAAAAGTACTACAGCCATCCTCAGTGACAGTGAGGTCCCGAGCTCCCCAACGATGAGAACAGGCAAATATATATCAGGAAGTCAGAATGACAAACTTCTCCCGGAGATCAAATAGCACACACCTTCCCCTTCAGAGCTGGGAAGACATGATCAAAGTAAGAATCAAAGCTCCCCCAAAGTGAACAACAGTCATTCTCAGCAACAAGGTCCCAAGCTCCCCCAATGACAATAGCCAAGTTCATGTCAGGGTAGCCAGCATGACAAACTCCTCCAGGAGAACCAATGACTCCAAATAACAACACTTAGGAGAACCCACAATGCTACTCTTTCTAGCCAGGTCTCCTTTATATGCCGGCAACAGTCCTTAGGTGGGCCATCCATGCTCAGCACCATGTTGATACGGTTCAACTGGTGTTTAAGTTGACCACCAGTCACCAATCCACTACATTTAGTTTCCTCTTACTAGACTTTAAACATACAAATCTTGATCTTTCTGAAGAATGAATGATTTTGTTACTCTTTGCATCTCCAGTTAATGGATTCCCCTTTTTAGAAACTACCCCTATTTAAGGGTTAGTTTGTCTGGATCTGTTCTCTAATTTTCTTATCCTATTGTTTGTGACTTGCAAATGTTGACACTTTTGCTATATTGCTAAGGTATTTCCTATACTTAAGTGCCCAATCTTTAAAAAGGAACTGTGAAATGTAGTTAATTCCTTCAATTCACTTAGTTCGTTGTGTCTTTTGGCATCATGATTTTTATTTATAGAAATTTTTATTTCAGCTATGATTACATGTTATGTACTCTTGTTATTAATATTACCTTTATCCAATTTTGTCCTTAATTTAGTTATGCTTTGTGTATTAGCTGTAGTTCTTTAGGCTGTCTTTACTCTGCTCTGACTTTAATTTCTCCTTTTATGCAAAAACTATACTATACTGCAGCTTTGTTAACTTCATATCAACTCAGAGTTTGACATAGAGTATTAAAGGACAGAATGTTTGGTTGAAGAAAGTACATTTGTTCTGCAAATGCCTGGTATATAGTTTTATGCAAAAACTATACTATACTGCAGCTTTGTTAACTTCATATCAACTCAGAGTTTGACATAGAGTATTAAAGGACAGAATGTTTGGTTGAAGAAAGTACATTTGTTCTGCAAATGCCTGGTATATAGAAATGAGCAGACTTTGCTGAGGTGCCTAAAACAAGACTATTTTCTCTTGGGTCTTTTGATATTCCTTCAGCTTCAGGGAAAATAGAACTTGGGAAACAGTATTATCCCATTTGTATATATACAGCCAGGGGCATCAGACACATTAAGGCAAAGCTGTTGCAGACTTTCCTTCATTTTTTTAATGCCTCCAGATTCTGTCTTATATTGGTGCTGTACAGTAGTGAAACCTGATCCGAGCATTCCCACTGGAGGTCCTGCAGATCGAAAGCTTCACTGGTCCTGGCTGGCAGTGAGCCCAAGCACCATTTTTGCTCAGAGAGAAAGTGAATTGATGCTGGAAGAGCTCCTCTGGGACTATGGCCTATGTCACTGTAGTGAATAAGAAATCAATAGTCACTACTCTCAGGACTTCTGTGTTCAAGTTACTAGAGGAAAATAATTAAATTCATATAGATGAAGTAATCTGAGAGAATGATTGTTCCATTCACAGCCAACTATGCTAGGGCAGTAGAATACATTGCCAAGACACCAAAGAATATATTCAGAGATGGCTGATGAGAAATGAGCTTTATTAAGACTTGTTTGTAAGTACAAACCAGATAAAGTAAGGTAAGGTTAAGTTAGACTTGCTAACAGTAAAACATATGATCCAGTGGTGATGACCTAGACAGACAGTCACCAGGGTGTCCAGTGGTGGTGGGTCAATGCATCTGGAATATTCAGTGGCAACCATCTGGACTAGAACCACTTATTCTATCTACACTGCTCTGTTCTTAACCAGCTACCACAGTGAAAGGAGTTTCATATATTAGGCTGCAAATGTAAGAATGATATTAGTTAGTGTTGCTCCATTGTATGACTAGAATTTTTAGGAACATCTAACTTCAAATATGAGAAAGGAAGGCAGGTTCTAAAGATATGAGTTTGGTCATTTAGCCATACCTTTTAGATAAAATCTATCTGGATACTATCTGTCAGTGGTCTCTTAACTTGGTGAGAGTCTCATTATCACATGAGTTTCTCAGGACACAGTGCTAACTGTCCAACTTTATTTTAGGAATGACACGATGATGCACTGTGAAGGAAACCAAACAAAAATAAATTATAGATGGTTGGGAAATATCAGGGCTACATATGCTTGGAGAATTAGGGCAGTCATCTAAATTAGTCAATAAGTCAGAAAAAATAGATCTTACAGAAATTTGGGTTAAACATTCGAGGAATAAGAAGAGTATGGACAACAACCCAAAATTCATCCTGTGTCTGTGAGAGACACAACACTTCTTTAAGAATGACTATTGGGGCACACGCTTTTAATCTCAGCACTCAGGAGACTGAGGTAGGAGGAGCATTGTGAGTTCGAGGCTGCCTTAGGCTACAACACAAGCTCAAGGCCGGCCTGAGCTACATAGTGTGACCCTGCCTCAAAAAGCCAGGGCTGGGAGTTTGGCTCAGTGGCTTAAGCACCTGTGCTGGCAGGCGTGAGGTTGTGAGGTCAATCCCCAGTGCCACAAAAAAAAAAAAAAAAAAAAAAAAAGACTATTGGTCTAATTAAATGCAACATTACCTCAGAGTGTGATCAAAACCTTCACCAGGCTTTACTTTTATTTATTTTTAATTAATGACTTTTTGAGACAGGAGCTTACTATACAGTTCAGATTGTTCTTGAGCTCACTATATAGTCCACAGTGGCCTTGAATTTGTGACAATTCTGCTTCAGCCTCCAAAATTCTGGAATTACAGACCTCCACCAACATGGCTGGCTGGCAGCAGGCTTTAAAATCATCCCTGCAGTGCTCATTTTATGAGAATACAGAATGCAAGAGTTGTAGGGTTCTGGGGATTCCATACAGATTCCAGAAGACCTGAGAGGCCAGGTAGTGTGGCCCTAAGAGGGCAGTGGTTGAAGCTATGAGCAAAGCCAAAAGTGCATTGGTGACCCCAGGATGGTGAAAAAACTATGAACATGGAACATCTGAAGAAAGCTACAGACAGTGAGCAAATCTACCCCAAGACATAGAGGGTAAGTGCTGCAGTTGACGATGCTGTGACAGCTCCAACACGTGGAGTTCACATATTTGCTCCAGGTGCCACACATAGAATTCTAGGATTTAATGTTCTCCTGTTGTGTTTTAGTACTGCTCTGTGCTTATTCTTTTCTGTGGCCCGCTTTCTTCCTTTTGGAATGAGAATGTTTACCCCGTGCAAATGAATGGTGGTGGTGTTTAATATTCTTTTTGATTTTTACAAAAGATTGCAGCTAAAAGCCTTGAGTCTCAGGGAAGAATCTGGACTTGAACTTTTGTGTAATGTTGGAATTATTGATACTTTGACAATTCTTAGAATGGACCAAATATATTTTGCATAAGGACATGTGCATGATTATTTTCAGGGACCGGGGTAGAATGTTAAGGCTTGGATCTAGGTATCCCTCAAGAGCTTCATATGCTCAGTGACGAGGTTTTTGGAAGGTGATTATTTTATGGAACACGACACCTGACTATCTATGGGGAGGCTGGGTGTGGTTTGAAGAATCAGGTCACTGCGGGCTTAATCTAGAAAGGTGTATATCCTTCTCAGTTTTTCTGTCCTCTCTCTGCTTCTACATTAACACGATATAAGCAAAATTCTTCTACCAGATCCTTTCACTTTCCTGCCTTAGAGCCAACCAACTATGAGCTAAAAACATTAACTAAAAAAAAAAAAAACCTTTCCTTCTTTAAGTTGAGGATGTTAGGTATTATTTTTCAGTAACTAGGAAAGTGACTAAAACTGCTAAGACCTCGGTATATTTGAACCCTTTTTGCATACTTACTAACTTGACAATTTATAAAGTACTGTTTCAGCAACGTTTGCCCAGTGTAAATATGATCTGTCAACTTCACAACATCATTAATTCAATATATTCTAGATTGTGACTATAAATATAATTTCCAAATCATCCTTCCTATTAGTTATTTTTGAAAAATATCTGTCCTCTGACTTAACAAAACTAACCATTCTTAATATTAGTACCATTTTTCTCTCTTCCATCTAAATCTTCATATATATTTTTTTGCTGTAATTAGAAGAGGCTTACAGGTTCAAATTCATACACATATACACACATATATATTTTATTGCATAAATTTTACAACATGAATAAAATTTTATTTAGTTCACTGTAAGAATTTAAACATCAAGTGAATGTCGTCATGCTTTATTCTTGTAAATTTTTAGACATTAAATCCATTTGAATGAGAAGTCTTGTTTCTCCTGAGATGTAATGACATAGAAAAATTTACCCTATACTAGGCACAACTAAGAATAAAAGATAACATACGTAAAGTAACAGACTTTGATGACACTGAGCATCAGATGCTATGAATAATAATCTCCGAGCAATGTGGAAAAGACAGAGCACTATTATCATCTCAGCTTCCTTCCTTGAGAGCATTTCCTCAGTACAGCACAGGGAAGGGAAGCACGGGTAACTGTGGGGAAGGTGGGTGGAGAGCCTGAAATGTGAAGCTGGAGATCAGAATTCGAACAGATCAAGATGGGTAGAGTTCACACGGAGAGTGCTGAAGAGAAAAGCTGAACAAAAAGAGGAACCTAGAAACCAGCACAGTGCTGCAGTGCACGTATCATTAAATCTGGGTGAAGAAACTACCCAAGGCCAGAGTAAAACATCTCACAATTTTAGAGACTGCTGTCAGCCATCCACAGAGAGGCAGATATAGAGCCTGTTCCCATCAGCCAGAATGGAGATTGTCAGAAGGAATAAGGCAGAATATCTTGCCTTATTACTGGGAAATAATTATCCCTGGACTGAGTAGTGCTTTTGGACTCACCAAAAAATAAATAAGAAAACGAGAGACCAAAGGAATCAATGTGTTTTAGCTACAATTATTTCAGAACAGAGCTGAAAAATTTAGGAATGTATAAATATCCAGTATCCTTAAGATAAAATTCACAATGCTGATTATCTCAGTGAAACTAATTAGACTTACAAACTAGTAAGGAAATTTGGTCTATAATGAGGACAGAAATCATTCAGTTTTAATGAACACAGAACACAGGTGTTAAAATTAGTGGAAAAGGACTTAAATAGAGTTATAATAACTGTAGTCCATATGTTCAAAATAAAGAAAAATATAGAATATAAAAACAGAAATACATTGATTTTTAAAGTCTAAGATGAACAATGTACTATGTGGAATTAACAAATAGGATATGAAAGGTTACATATAGTGACTTAGATGTAACGTTAACAGAAGTTACCAACAAAGAAACACTGGACAAGAAATAGAATTGACAGACGTGACATGGACCATAAGTAAAATGGGGAAAACTTCAAGAAGTTTAATACAGAAAGACTCTGAGTGAGAAAGGTATATATGGATAAATATTGAGAAAATGAAGGTCCAGCATTTTTTTAATTTGACAAAATTTCTAATTTTACAGATTCATATCTGTTCCAGTGCCAAACACAAGAGATAAGATAAAGAGAACATAAAGACACAACAAAATCAAAGATTCAAACATAGGAATAAATTGAAAAATGCTAAAATGAGAAAGAAGATATATTGTGTAGAGAGGAACCATGGTAAGGATTATAGCAGATTCCTCTTGACTTCTTCCCCAGAACACGTGAAAACAATTCATGGCAGTGGAACCACATTTTTTATGTACTTAGGAGAAAACTGATAATTTAATATCCTCATTCAAAGTTTTTTTTCACAAATAAATCTGAAATAAAGACTTTCTCATGCAGTGAAGAAAATCTGAAGGGATGTATCTCTTCAGATAAATCTTAAAGAATGTCTTTCAGGAAGAAGAAAATTAAAACACATGAAAATGTGAATTTACCAAAAGAATGAAGATCACTAGAAATAGTAATTCCAGTGTAAAAATAGGATTTCTTCTTTGTTGTTATTAAAAAATAATTACTTAGGAAAAAATAATAATAAAGTAATTCAGGTTTTTAGCATAAGTAAAAGTAGAAATAGTCATCAAAACTTATAAAACTGTAGCTAGGCAGAAAATGTAAAAGTATAGTTGTAGATTATCACAACCTTTTTTTTTTTTTTTTTTTTTTGGTATCAGGAATCGGATTCAGGACCCTGTGTTGCCAAGCACATGCTTGTGATGCTAAGCTATATCCCAGGCCCCAACCTCTCTAATTGATGAAACAATTGGACATATCAACACAAATATAGTAGATTTCAACAGTATTGTTCAAGGAATTTAAGTAACACAAAGTATTCTATTAAATAGTAACAAAAGTCATCCTTTAATGTGCACTGGGAATATTTTCCAAGATATTTGGTATTCTGAGCCATAAAATAAATTTCAATAGATTTAAAATAATTTAATCAACATAGAACATATTCTGAGCCCACTATGTTTTCAGTTAAACAATAATCTTAAGGTAATTACACAATTTTAAAATAATTGAAAATTTAAAAAAAAACACTTTTCTGAAAAGATCACAAATCAAAGAATAAGCAAAAAGGAAAGTTAGGAAGCATTTGGAATTGACTGCAGACAAGACAAAACTATAATAAGCTCAGCTGACCTAGGAGAGAAAACTATGTTAAGAAAGTAAATCATAGATGAAATAATTGAGCCTTTCCTTTATCACATCTTGTGACATGATTAGTAAGAGTCCTAAATTAGGGAAATCTCTGACTTGTAGTCTCTGATTTTTCTCCATGGAATGGCACATCAGTGGAGGGTTAGAACAACCATCCCGTATATGGGGATTGTCTGACTGTTGTGGGCCACATAACACATGTAAGAGGTTCCAATAGCTTTATGGACCAGGGGCTAGGGATAAAGTAGAAGGCATGGAGGGGGAAAGGACTGGGTACTGTGTCAGAATTCAGAAAAGGGTTTTTAAGACTTTCCCCAGTGCCTACATAATGAAGTCTCTAGAGGCACTGCAAAAAAGATTTCAGTGAAGTCCTTAGATAAAGAGATTTCGGAATAAGGCCTCGTGGGTTAAGTGAGTATTTAAACATGGGAATGATTGTGTGGCTTACCAAGGGCCCTGATACCTTGATAGAAATGTTCATGTAAGACAGCAGAGCGCCATCTGTAGTGTGGGCAGGGAAGCTTTTTCACATGAGTCCTGCCAGACAAAACTTTGTAATTGATTAGGCCTGAAGGATTACCCAGGACTTTAATCAGGAGCTGGACTTCTCAATGACATGTCTATTACGGGGATACAAATGAATGCACTCTGGGGGCGGGAAGGGGGAGTACAACAGTATCATCTTTATTGAAATAAGAAAGATTGTAAGTACACATGGACTGGATAAACTTTAAGAAACTAGGAAAAAATAAAATCAGACTCTAAGTAAGCAGAAAGACAGTATCAAGGAAAAAGTTTAAAAAATAAAGAATCAAAGGCAATAAAAAATACTTTAATAAATGAGTAGACTTGATACCCTTTGCATAATGATCAGAAAGAAAAGAAAAATATTTAAAACCAAAAATAGCATGAATGCAGTATGACATGTCTCTGCAGATGGGACAGATATCAAAAGGATAGTAAGAAATATTAACAACATTGTATCTTCAGATTAATTGGATACAATGAGGAGTCATTTGAAGTATTAAAAACTATCATAGGTTCCTGACAAAGCAATAGATCACCTCAAAAGGCACTGATAATTGTTTAAATATATATTGAACACTTTTCAGTAAGTGATTTGCAAGCTGAGAATGCTTCAGTGATGATTTTTACAAAATATTTATTAATGAAATTATGCCAATTCTATTCATTCTTCCAGACTAACTGAAGCGAAAGAAATACTTTCAAACAGAAATTCTGAGAAGAGCTTTACCCTGATAATAATTCCAGGCAGTTGTTATAAGAAAAGAAAACCACAGACTACTATTTAATATTAACATAGATGGAAAGATTCTGAGTAACATTTTATTAAAGTGAATCCAACAGTAGTAAAAAGCTCGATAATCATAATCAATTGCGATTTATTAATAAGAATAGAGACCAAATTCAACATTCAAAACTCAGCCATTATATTCACCATATTAATCCAAGAGTGAAATATTTATAATCATCTCAGTAAGGGAAGAACAATCATTTGAGAAAACTTAGAATTAATTCCTGAAATAAATTCTCTGTAAAATTGGAATGATTATAAGATATCTTTCTAAATCCAATAAAGGGAATCTATGAAACACAGCTATGTCCATCATTAGGAGAACAGATAAAGAAAATGTGGTTTTTACATACAGTGGAGTACTATTCTTCCACAAAGAAGGATGAATTTGATACATTTTTAGGTAAATGGATGCACCTTGAGACCATACTTTTAAATGAAATAAATCAGATGCACATGTGTATATATCATATTGTTCCTTTGTATGAGAAACCAATAGTGTAAATAAGGACCAAAATGGATGATAGATACTGGAAAGTAGGAAGAAAAACATTCAAATGGTAAAGATAACAGTGGAGAGGAAGAGGGAAGGGAAAGAAGGGAAAATGAAAAAAAAAAAGAGAATAGAAGGGAAAAAAATGGAAACAAACTTTTGTAAGTAAGGCGGTGATTGTTCAAGGGAGGGAAGGGAAATGGGGGATAAAAAAGAAAAGTCAAGATATATTATGTATGGGTACAAATTCCCTACAATGAATGTGGTCATTATGTATACCAAAAGTGTACCTATAAAATTAATTTATGAAAATAAAAAGAAACACGGCTAACATAATTGATGGTAGAAGGCTGATTACTTTCTGCCATGATCCATGCAGTTCCTGAGGTTCTTGGGGTGAAGGACAGTGAGAGGATGAGAAAAGTAAAGAAAAAACAAAGCTGGGGTCAGGTGGAGTCCTTACTCTCCTGATGGGAGGAAAGGTACTGCTCAACCAATGCAGCATGTTTATCTATATACTGGAAAAGATGGCATCAATTTCAGCCCCTCTGCCTAGCAACCCATTGCTTGGATTGTCTAGGAGCATGGTGTCTTTCTGGGCTGTATCAACTTCTTCAGTGGTTGACCCCAGAGTGGTTTTTTTGGTAGGGTCATGTCTGGGTCATACCCTAGGTCAATTTCCAGCTTCAACAGCTCCCAACAACTTTCCCCAAAGATCAAAAATGAGAAGAGGGTTCTTGCACAGCTAGAAACCCAAGTGAACTACTGCCAATGATGATAGTTTTAAGTGGTAACAGAACCTAAGGTATTTTATCAATCCAGATGTCTCCTGTGCTTAAACCCTAACAGTATGGTCCTTTGCCTAACCAGCTTACTTTCCTGCATATGCTATAAGCTTGGTTTACAAGGCTTCATATCATGTCTATGAGCACTGGTTAGCTAGAATTCATGAGTACTGGAAGCAACCGAGCATTCTTAAACAAAATTAAATTCATTCACCTGAAAACCGTAACAATATAGTTATTTTCCTTTCTGCAGCCTTAAAAATTCATAAAAATATAGTGTATTATTAAGGCAGCAGTGCATTTTGCAAAGTACAAAATTATTTAATTTCCAAGAATGAGGAGCTCATACAGGTGAGTGGTTTGTGGCAATGATCTTTAATGAACTCATGCTGGTTTTATATCCTGACTTTAGCCACAGAGACATATGTGGGAACTGAATTTTCTCATTAGTAAAATGAAGAAAAGTGCCTTCCTTTGACAGTTATTACATTAGCTAAATATGGTAAATAAAATAAATTCTTTATGTAAGTAATAATTTATTTGATTCCACTGAAAACATTCTGAAGGCATTAGTGTGTGTCTTGTTATTAAAAGCGGCACAAAAACACTCCCATATCCCTACAATCCAGTACCATGTCTCCAACCAGTTGTTCTCCAAAAATGATTCTCAGAATATTGGTACCACAAGCAAATTTAAACTCTATTTACAGAGAATTTAAAACACCAAAGATATAATCAGGCATCAATTTGCAAATATTCATGACTCTGGATATGAGGAATAGGGAAGCTTGTTTCAGGGAAGGTAGTATTCAATTACACACAAAGTGTGTAAACTTAGAATCCAGCTCATCATTAGGATTCCATGGGAAAAACAAGCTGTTGGAATAAAGAATTACATTAAGCTCTACAGTTATTTCATAGGTTTGTCATATATGTGGGGATTTCAAATTCCGCTGTTTTTGCAGGCTAAAAATGGCACATGGTGATTAAAAATATTTGAACATAAGTCTATCACTACCCCTCTTGGAGTTTAGAAATACCACACATAATTCTTTCATCTCTGGAGTAAAAAAGGCAAACCAAATTAATTCCTAAAAATATTTTACAAGGTTTCTGTATGAAGTATGTGAAAGTCTCTAGAATATACTACCTGTCAAGTATATTTAAACAAGTTTTTGCACAAGTCATTTGAGTGCCTTAACTTTCAGACATTGCTGAAGATTTCACATTTACAGATGGACATCATAATGATAAAACAAGTCTGCTATGATGACAAAACATTGAATTACAATTTTGGAAACTTGGATTTGGATTAGCTCTCAATGGTGCCAACACCATGGCACTCTTTTCAAGTAGGTTTAGGAACTTTAAAATATGTCATTACTCTCCGACTCTTATAAATTTGAACCTGCCATTATCCTCAGAATATATTGAGGATGAGTTTTGTCTGGGACAGCACACAGAATATGGACATAGACTAGTTGTCTTTTGATGTTAATATCAGGTGAATTGAATTTCGATTTCATTTGTGAATACCCTGAAGGGCCCTTGTGGACACAGTGGTAACGCATTAAAATTTATCACAAAAAGTCTTCAATATTTAACCCCTTGTGAATTAGTTCTTGAATGTACCATCTATTCTTATACCTACTTTTATATTTTTTAAAGTAAAGAAGACAAATTATCAAAAGCAAAGACACAATTAAACCAATTATTGAAAATTTTTATATGCATCAAAGAATAATAAGAACATTCTGGTATTTCTAGCTAGAAATATTTATGCATTGAAGAGATAGTGGAGATTTTGAGACAGAAGAGCTCTGAGTGAAAAAAGAGAAACTATTCATTACCAAAAAAATAGTACAACACAGCCAAATTTCTGGAGGTATTTTTGGAGAGTTTTAATAATGCAGATTTTATTATTTCAAATCATGCATTGATTTAAAAGAAAGGTTAGGTTTGGTGTTTCCTCAGAATTGTTAAGCCAAAATATATGGAAACCATATATTTACATATTTTTTTCAATAATAAAAATTGTACTTAGGTGTAAGGAGCCATCCTCTG
>RJWM01024499.1:0-30648 GCA_004363535.1 Dasyprocta punctata | reverse complement strand
GTTTTGATCTTAAGTGTCCCTTCTTTCCAACCCTAGCCAATGGCATTCTGGGCAAGCCACCCGAAAGAAGACCCAAGGAAACTCTGACGGGCTGTGATCCCCAACTCATCACAGAATACAGCGCGGATTCAACAACCAGAAGTGAGAAGCCATAAAAACAAGGCGTTCCTGGAGCAGCGAGCTGCGGGCTGAGCACAAAAGGTCAGGGAGGATTTTAGGGGGTTGGGGGGTGCGTGTGAGACGAGAAAGCCACGCAAGGGAGTCCAGTGCTGGGAGGGGACCTCAGCAAGGGAATGGGAATCTGGCCTAGAGGGGGGGGACAAGGGCTGGCACCTCGTGAGTCAGCGCTGTACCCACCAGGTCTGAATCCAGAAGATGGGGGAGGGCTGGGTCCCCGTGCGGGGGAGGGACACAGGACGGGAGGGGAGCTCAGCAGGATCCGGCTCACTGCAGCGTGGGGCCACATGGAGGGGAAGATTCGGGCTACTGAGAAGCCTGCTAAGGGCCGGCTGTGGGACTGTGACAGGTGGGGGCCATTTGCAGAGACGACGGAAATGGAAACAAAAAGTCAGGAATTAAAAAAAAAAGAAAGAAAGAAAAATTCAGAGATGAGTTGGATAAGAGGCAAAAAAACAAAACAAAACAAAAAAGGATGCCAGAGTCAGGAGTTAGGGAACACACTCACACCCAGACAGAAGTCGGGGTGGGGGCACCCGCAGAGCAAAGGCTCTATCCTGGGCTTGAGAACAAGGTAAGCGCAATTCACAGGAGAAACTGCCAGTTTGGAAGACAGCGAAGCGTGGTCTCTGGTAACCAGCACAGTGTGCGATGTGCCATCTCTAAACATCCTACTTTATTTTTAAACAAAAGGAAAATAAGAAACATCCTACTTTAATGCAAAGTGAACTGGTAACTTTAAGCATCTTCCTTAACATCATTGTTGTAGAGAATTTCCTGAGATTCTGGTGGAAAATCATGGAGCAACTGGAAGAAAATATAGCAAATACTTTCTTTCTTTTTTTTTTTTTTTTTTTTGTGGTACTGGGGATCAAATTCACAACCTCGCGCCTGCCAGACAGGTGCTTAAGCCACTGAGCCAAACTCCTGGCCTTAGTTTTTTGAGACAGGGTCGCAATATGTAGCTCAGACCAGCTTTGGGCTCGCATTGTAGCCCAAGCCAGCCTCGAACTCACAACGCTCCTCCTACCTCAGCCTCCCAAGTGCTGGGATTAAAGGTGTGCGCCACCACGCCCAGCTAGGAAATACTTTCAGGAGCGAGAAAAGACAGTACTTTCCATCAACACCCATGGATCCGAACCCGATGTTTCCACCAGCAATCTGGGGGCTCTCTGGCACCAGTTCCCAAGTCCCACTGCCTGCTGGGGGCACGGATCAGGCTTTAAGATGACTTCTCGAGTGTGGAGACTCAAACTTCAAGTGGCTGGTTTAAAAACTGCACCCAGTTGGGTGTGTGCCACACACCTGTAATCCCAGCACTCAGGAGGCTGAGGTGGGCGGATCACCATGAGTTCAAGGCCAGCCTGGGCTACATAGTGAGCTCAAGGCCAGCCAGAACTGTGGAGTAAAACTCTGTCTCAATCAATCAATAAATAAATAAATCTGCCCCTGCTCACAGCATCACCTTCAGCTATCACAGTGGTGTCGCCCCACCACCACCTCAGAATTAACACCCAGGGACACCAGCTCGACACCGGCTCACCTAGACAAGAACGCTATCCAACCAGCCGGACTCTGCCTACACCGCCCACCGCCTCCCCAGACAAGGCTGGGGACAGGTTAACCTGGAAAAAGGGCTCCTGGCCCAGCCCGGGGAAGACAAAGGGACAGGCAGACGCACTCTGAGTGCCTGGCCGTCACATGGCTTCTCCGGGCTCCGACTGTCCCCCTCAGGACGACGAGCAGGACAATGAGGTGAACCCAGTGACCGAGCGCGGGGCTTTCTGCTGAAGCAGGGCCCCAACAGGGCGGACGCGTTCCAACAGAACCAAAGTTCACGACCTCAGCCGCCCCTCCGCTGCGAGTCCCCCCCTCACCGGGTCTCCCCACTGCCCGTGGGCCCCATTAGCACCTGAGAAGACAGGCGAGCGAGGAGTCACCTACGGCCACGGAGACGAGCGTCACACGTCTACAGCCGGCCCAGCTCACCGAAGCGTTGCTCAGGAATGCGACGAAGACCCGAGCTAAGGTTTAAATTCCATGTTTCTCTCCTCTGCTTCCAGTTGATTTTTGTGCCCAAAGCGCAGGCTGCACTTTATGAGTTAGGAGGTTTTTTTTTTTCTTACAAATTAAGTTTTCTGGATCAGCTACAGCGTTCCAATCACAGATCACATTTGTTAGTAAACTTATTAACATACTATTCTTAATTTTGAACACTTATTGTCAAATTCGATATCCCTGTATCATAAACTTCATATTTTTTCTCCTAAATTATACATATATATATATGGATTAAACCCGGAGACTTCATACTGAGCCACTTCCCCGGACTTTTTAATTAATTAATTTCTTTATATAATTTGGAGACAGGGTCCCCCAAAGTCACTAAATTGCCCAGGTTGGACTCAACCCATCCAACCAGCCAGACTCTGCCTACACTGCCCACCGCCTCCCCCAAACAAGGCTGGGGACAGGTTAACCTGGAAAAAGGGCTCCTGGCCCAGCCTGGGGAAAAGAAAGCGACAGGCAGATGCACTCTGAGTGCCCGGCTGTCACATGGCTTCTCCGGGCTCCGACTGTCCCCCTCAGGACGACGAGCAGGACAATGAGGTGAACCCTATAGTGTACCACCACACTTGACTTCTAAAACAGATTTTAAAGAATTCTCTATGGGCCATAAAATAGCTTATTAACCCTCCAGTAAAGAATGTTTTCAGAGGTGCTGTGTGGCCAAGAAATCAGTGGATGATGTCGTTTTTAAGTCAGACAGACCCAGGAAGCACAGCTCCACCATTCTGTCCAAGACAAAGGGGACCAGCTGGCGGGGAACGGCGCCAACGCAGGGACAGTCACCCTCGCACTCGGTCCCCGAAGGAGCTAGCGTGGGGCGGGCAGGAGGGAAGGCGCAGCACTGCCCAGAGGCGCCTGTCCTGTCGGGAATAACCGAGGCCACTGTCTCACTTCCTCGGGGAGAAGTCACATTCATAAATAGTTTGCTTGTTAAAGTTCCATGAGGCGACAGCTACGGAAGGGTCCTCAAGGAAGCGAAAGCAGGAGTCAGACAGACCCCACGCCCCGCGGGTACTGACAGGAGATAAGCTGGGAGCCCAGGAGGCCCCAGAGGGCCAGGGAGGCTTTCCCAGAGTTAGAGCCTAGCGGCCCGGGAGCCTGGACACAGATGCAGGAGTAATGGACGTGAGTGTGCTTGAGGTCATGACCCCCAGCCTGGGGCAGGGCCAGCTGGGCTGCCTCAGTTTACCCCCCAGTGTGAGCACCACACAATGCTGCCGGTTGGGTTACGGGGGCACCCTGCAAAGCGAGAGATCCGGAGCACGGTCTCAGCCCACAGGGCGGCCCAGCAAGGGGACGTGGAGAGAAAAGGACACACCAGGCAGGAGGGCTGCTGGCCCAGAGATGCCAAGGAAGCCAAGCCATCCGACAGGAAGTGGCGAGGAAAGGCGAGAATGTGACGCAGGGGTGGAGCTGGTGATCGAGAGGGCCCTTCTAGAAAGATCGCAGAGAAGAGGTGAGGAGGGAGAAGAAAAGCTGACGTTCCCACAGGATAAGAAACTCAACCACTGTCGCAGCTGATCAGAGTGACAGGAAGGGGCACGGGAGCCCAAGACTGATTTCAAGTCCGGACTCCGAATGCCCGAAGGATTATGCATCCCAGGAGCGCAGCACAGGATAAAGCCTCCCCCACGTGGTTCAGTCTGAAATACTAGTGACGTTCACAGACGGCACCAGCCCTGCTCTCAAACGCTTCCTTCCATTAATTCATTTCATCAGGAGCACTCCTTCTAGGCAGACGCAATCACCCTTTCCATCTTACAGAGGGAGAGACTAAAGCACAGAGAGGCTGAGACGCCTGCCCCATCTACCACAGCCAACACAGCCAGAGAATTAAACACCAGCGGACTAAAGACATAGCTTCTGCCCGTGACCTATAAAAGTTGACTGAACACAATAAAGGACTATCCATAGGGCTTTATGGATAAATTATTACAAAACAGGAGGGCATTTCAAGGATGATTACTTTGAAATAAGTGGTCATGTAAATATTTCTTGACACTCATTGATAAAGTTGTACAATTCTAAGAGTGGCAACAAGACACCAAAGAAGTCTATGTGTTGACGTCAGCTCCTGGTTACCCCTGAATCCTGAATCACAGAATGTTAACTGTGGATGTAGGCTTTCCATGCAACCTCCAGAAAAGGGAGAGGAGAAAGTGAGCGTGTGTAGGAGGTGGGCAGTGTTTATGCCCGGTGACCTGCCTTCGGCTGCTCCTGTCAACATTTGCTATTGACCCTTCCTTGGAGAGTACAGAAATCCACACTTTACAAGACACACACATCCACTTGCTAAATCCCAACACATGTCTCTTATGAGAATGCAGTAAATATTCTCAGATCTTTTCCTATACTTGGAAAAAGAAAAAAAAAAACATAGTTTGAAAGAAAGAGCTGATAAAAGAGCCAACTTGTCAAGAGACTATAGTTCTATGTTATCACTAGCTACGAATCACGTTATTTTCAGAAACACAACACTGGCTACGCGTTACTCAGGAACAGCTCGCTGTAAATCGGTTCCAATGCAACCCTCAGATCATGTGCTGTGTGCTGTAATGTAACCAGTGAGGCTGCAGGAAAAAGACCAAGAACTTCTAATAAGTTATTAGATAAGGACAGGCTTCAAAAATAGAAGCACCAAGCCTGGGGCAAGAGGGTGGAGTCCCAGCTACAGTAGTTGGGAGGCTGAAGCAGGAGGACAGTTTGAGCCCAGGAGTTCGGGGCCAATCTAGGCCAAATAGCCAGACCCAGGATGGCGTTAATACAGGTACTACACACACACACACAGACAGACAGACAGACAGACACACACACACACACACACACACACACACACACACACGGTAAGCTCTAAAAGTACAGGGAATGCTTACATTTAAATTTTTTATTACAGTAAAAAACACACCGGCACTAATTCAGCAGCAGCCTTCACCGCAGTTTTTCATCACATTTCTTAAAAAGACACTCAGGAAAGAGGTCTTCCAGAACTGCTTCAGAAAGCGGCCAGCAGCACGGGGTAAGTGCGTCTGAAGCCAGCGGGAGGACTCTGAGCAGGGTTCACCGCACTGCATCTTGCTCTGCTTTACACAGCCGCTGCAGCTTTCAGTCCCTCCACCCACACCCGTCTCCACCCGCCAGCCTCCTCAGCAGATGACCTCCGGGTCAGCGTTACTGCATGGAGTCCAAATCCTTCATGCTGTGTACGCAGGGGAGAAAATCCCTCCTGAAAACTCATAATGCCTCAAGGACACGCAGGAGGCCGGGGAATGAGGTGGGGTTCGGACTGCAAAAGACCGAAAGGCTCCTGCCCCGCCGGTTTCCGCGGCTTCCCGAGGCAGGAAAGCCCCCCCCCCCGGGGGGGCCTCACTTTCTCCAAACACCATTCATGGCCTCGCAGGCCAAGTGCGCAGGGAGCCAGGGAGGCGGGAAGCATTCAGGCACCTCCTGAGTCTAAGACTTTCGACTTCTTGGAACAATAAACCGAGGCCCAGGGCCCTTTCCCCACCCTGTGGGAAACCGGGGCTCCTTCACTTGCAGCGACCTGATAGACAGAGGCTGGGCTCCCGGAGCCCCGGCCGGCTCCTTTCTTCCCCGGATAGCTATGTAAATTCCCCCTCGCCGGCTATTCAGAGCGCAGCGCTGCTGGCCCCTGCAGGCCCGAATGAATGGGAGGACCCTCTGCACAGGGCACAAGGCCCTGCGCGCGTCTTTCCCACCCGCGCATCTCCAATTCCGCCCACGCCTTCTGACCTGAGCTTTTGCAAAATGAAATTCTCTGTGGGGCGAAGCTGCCCCCGGGCAGGTGTTGTCTAGTTTGAGGTTTTTTGGGCAAAGATCTGACCACCTCTCTTGCTCTCCTAGCGTGGACAGAAAGCACCATTGTCGGGTCCCGGACCCCACTGCAGTCGGGGCCGCCGTCCCCGCGCGCTGACTTCCCTGCCCGCGTCCGCGGTCCACGTCGCGCGGGGACACAGCTGGTTTGGTGCCCTCGGGGTGGCACCGCCTGCGAGGTCCGGGAAGGCACGTGGGTGCCCGGCCCCCCGCTGCGAGACGAAATGCGAGGGGCGCGCGCTTGGCCCCGCGGTCGCTGTCCCCGGCCCCGCGGCCCCCAGTGGCCCCCCAGAGCCTGCCCTTCCCCGGCCGCGATGCCCGGACAATGCGGCGACTCCCGAGAACTCCGACCCCATTCGTTCCCCGCGCGGCCCACACGAAAGTCAGGGTTCCCCGGGCACCCCCACCTTCCCTCCTTCGCCGCTAGCGCCCCGCTGAGTCCCCGGATCGCCGGGACGCGGGAGACCCCTGGGCACGAGGACCCCAGCGCAGCGCCTGGGGGTCACAGGACCCGGTCACGCTGAGCCCACGTGCCCGAGGTGCGCGGGACGCGGCTCCCGGCGATCGCCGCCGGCTTTGTCCCGGTCCCCACGCCCGCCTGGGGCCGCCCCGCGCTCACCTCTCGGCTGCCCGCGCGCCGCCACCCAGAGCAGCGCCAGCAGGAGCGCGCGGGCCATGTCGCCGGCTCCAAGCGCGAGCCCCGAGTCCCGACCCGAGCCGCGCCGCCGCCAGCCGCCCGGGTCCCGCCCCGCCCCGCCGGGCCGCCCCGCCCAGACCCCGCCCCCGGCCGCCGCCCGCACGGCCGCACCGCCGCCCTCGGCCTCGCTGGCCTGGGCACCGCTCCCGGAGCTGCGTCGTGCGCGCGCCTTCTGCTGTAATGCGCTGTATTTTATTTGGCGAGCCCACCCTGGCACTGGTTCCCCACTCCGTGTGCCTGGCCAAGGTAAGGAGGGCAAGGAGGAGGTCGCTGCCATAGCCATCCTCACCGCCAGAGAAGGAGGACTGCAGGTTTCAGACGCTTGGGGCTTTTCCCCCCTTTTTCAAATTATGTCTTCTTCCTGATTAAAAAAAAAAAAATTCTTAAATTTTCTGATTTTTCCTATGAAAAATATTCACAACATTTCGTCCATCTCACGTTGAAGTTCTGTACCTAGCTGCTTTGTTTTGATTGACTTTGTTCTGTTTTGTTTTGTTGAATTTTACTATCTTTAAAATAAAATTTTTTTAAAAAAGAAACATCCAAGATAATAAGTTTCTTATTACAGTAAGTGTGATTATCATCCCACGCTCTGGGCATTTTTTATCTGACTGGGAGATGATTTTATATGAGCTGTGTTCCTCAGTTTGACAGCTGTACCATTCCCAGTTTTTCTAAACACGGGTCCTTAAACAATGAGTGAGATCTAATTACAATACTTAGCGATTATTTTTGACATCGTGGAAGTGCAGAAGAAAGTGGTGGAGGCTGGTCCTTTCAAACCAATGCCAAGTGGCAGGGCGAGCTTATGCCACCCTGCTAATTTTAAATTCAGACATTCTCCACTATTAAAACATTAAGGTACTAAGTAACTATCGAAGAAGTGGTGAAGTAGATTAGTATGCCAGGAAGCCATATCATTTAGGTATTGTATACAGAACTGTGTGTCTGCACTGAAGTAACTGCTTGGGCACACGTTTATGTTAGACACCTGCCTTTTAAAGTATTTTAAAGCACATTTATACAGACTGTCTCTTGGGCCATCACAAATCTGCAAGGCTGGCACGCGGTGACCTTTGTGTGGGAGAGGGGTAAGTGATTTCAGGCGTAAAGTCCCAGTGTCAGCAGATGGACCAGAACCCACTGATTGTATCCCAGCACCCCGCAGCACCCCTAGGAAATCACAGAGGACGATCACAGGGTGGAAAGTCTCCCTAGCGCCTGAGTTTCTAGAAATCCAGCTGGGTGTCAGCTGGACCTTGTGTTTAAGCTCCGGCAAGCAGCTCACATTTGTGATCTCAAAGACAGCTAGCAGTCAGCCCTTTGGGGAGTACGAAACATCAGAAGTTATGATGTGATTTATCACCCCTCAAAGTTAAGCAGAAAGACTTCCAGGAAGAAGAATTCCAGAAACCCTCAGATGAAATGGAGTGGTAAAAATGTCAGAATGTTGCCCTCCAAAACCTTGCAGCTCAGATTTGCCCATTTTTTTTAGTATGCTTGGAAAGTATCTAAATTATCCCAAGGCCGAGAAAGCCGGGCAACCTGTTCAGAGCAAGCAGCTGAGCGCGATGGGCTTGCTGGACACTGGGTGGTGTCCTCTTCACCCGCTCAGACCAAGTGAGGCTTTGCCCTGCAGGCTGCACGCCAGCTCCGGGCCAGGCCTGGAAGATGGCAACGTGTCAGGTGGCAGCAATGTGGCTAACTCCACAAAAGAGCCACCCAGCTGCCTGCACTGCATTGCACCAGAAAGAATTAAACGCTGGTTCATCGGAGCCACTGTGCAGCACAATCCGCTATGAAGGCCGCCAGGCCTAGAGCACGCTACCATAGTCTATCACCTGAACACCCCACTTGGCTTTGGTGCCGCTAACAACAGCTAGCATCGTGGCCCTCCGGCAGGTGACCAGTGTTAAAATTAGAAATAGAACAGCACTAAAGCTTCATTAAGTAATGAAGTAGCTACACCCACAGGATTCCTTTTGAAAAGAACATAAAACGGCCTCTCCCAGTGGAATCGTACCGTGTGTTCTGAACCCACATGAAATGCTTCGCGCCAACTCGTTCAGAGCCGTCTCACTTTGAATCAGCTTTGATTTGCATGTCATGCACTGGTCTTGATGTTTGTCCCAAGAGTGTCCTTTATTGGGACATCCAAGGCGCCTCCTTGCCTCTCACCTTCTGTGTGGTGTCTGGCTCCCATGGCGGGGCCATTTCCCCTTGTGAACTTCGCTGCTTCTGTTTCTCTGTAGAGCAGAGAGGTGAGGAGCGCCCCTTGCCTGTCCTGGTGGGGGCCCCTCTCCCGGGTCCTTCCCAGCCTTTGCCTTGGACGGCGATCCTCACAGTGTGCTCCCCACGTAGACTCCTCCGTCTCCAGCTCAGCAGACACTGTGGGCACTCTCCCCACAGCCCGCGTGCTCCCCGGATTATCTTTCCAGGGCTCCGTGGTCGCCAGAAGAACCACACGCAAGGCCTCACCCCACTCTCCACTGCACCCACTGCCCGCTGGGACCTGGCCAGTCCTAGGTGGGGCCTGGTTTGAGGTGGGGGCTACTGCGACTTAGCACCATCCTGAGTTTTCAAGCCTTGCTTCCATCCACGGGCTGTGGAGCCTTCCTGTTCCTTCAACTACTGTAAGTTGGGTTTAAAGTCCCTTGAAACTGAATTCTGATGCAGCTTTTTAAAACACATTAATACGGTTCCCTTTCCTTCACAGCCCAGTGTAAAAAGCATCCATGCCTCTGCTTTCTAATGTTTACTGATTGCTTCAGGGCTTTGAGTCCTTTACATTTATGCAGCTGAGTTTCTAGGCTATCACAGAGCTATATATGGAATTTAACAAGCATTTCACACAAGAAAAAACTATGGTAAAAAGGGCAGGGCTCTTCCCATATCCTTTCCTCCCTTCCCCTTGGAAAAGACTTCCCTACTTTCTATGAACCATCTTTTATTTTGCTGTTTAGCAAATAATTATTGCTGTTTAGCAATAATGTTAAGTTCCCATGATAAGTATAATCATTATATACCGCAGTGTACTAATAAATTTCTTTTCTTAATGCGAGGATTACCCTGCCAGGGACAAATAGCAGCTCCCATATTTACTTGACTGGGTGATCTTTGAAAAACTACTTAACTTCCTTGACCTCAGTTTTCTCCTCTGTAGCAGGGGGACAAATATAAGACCCACATCAAAAAGTGGGAAGCAAATGACACATCAAACTTGAAAGTTTTGCCATAGTGCCAGGCAAGCATTCGGTAACGGGCTGCTTCTGCTGTAGCCCATGGTTAGGAAGCAGGAACTCACCGCGCCACGGGACGGGATGTGGGGCCCGTGTGGGGCCCTAATGTCTAGGGGCAGATCTGAATGCACGGTTTGGCAAGACAGCTGGATGTAGGGAAGAGATAGAGGCTTCTCTGCCTCTTGTTTACCGAAGAAAAAGGCAGGAAATCCAGAGGAGAGCGGAGATTGGGAATGAGCATCTCCCTGAAAACCAAGTGGTAAACGGAGGGGACCAGAAAATCGTCATCAGTTATATCAAAAACTAAAAGGATTAATAGTTTTTTCTTTTTGGCAGGGAGGAATTGGTCTTTGGGGAACATGGTGAGTGTGTTTTTCTTTTATAGAGGAAGAGGAAGCCAAATTGGAGGGTCGTGGAAGACAGCTGTTGGCGGGGACGTGTAAACAGTGTTTGTCCCCCAGACGCTGCAGGACACCCCTGCCTGCTGGGTGTCTGGAGCAGTAAAAGCCGGCCACAGGAGAGTTAGGCAGGGAAATCAAAGCCAGCAGTAGGAGTGGTGCATAAGAAATTTACAACTGGACACCAGTTACCTGCGAGGTCTGAAGCAGATGCTCGGGAAACTCCTTGTCACCGGTTGTCATGGCAGCACTTCCATCCGTCACATGCGCGGAGGAGACGCTCGTCAGCCTGTTACCGGGGTGTCCTGCGCTTTCTGCTAACATCGCCAGTTGTCCCTGGTGAAGGCAAATATCCTTGAGTATTTTATACTTTGGGTTCTCTGAGAGCTGCTTTTCTCCACATTTGATCAAAAAGCCAACTTAGAATCAGATCACACACACCTGGCCTTGATCTAGTGGCGGAGACAAAATCTGAATGTTGGAAAGAAGACAATAGTATCAGGAAATAGGATTCATTGCCTGAATAGACGGCATTCTCCTATCAAGAGAGATTTCGGCAGGACTCCGAGACGCACGTGCAGTACTGCAAAATCTGAGAGTCGAGTTGTGTCAGTTTGTTAGCTCCTAGACTTTTACACAGCTCTCTGTCAAATGGGAAAAAAACAAAAGCCCAGCTCCTTCTAGGAGTAGTAGCTACTGTACTATCTTCGATGCCAGAGATAATAATAGTGACTGCATATTGAATCTTCACATAGCACTTTGCACCCATTGTCTCACTTATTCTGATGAAGTCTGTAACTCCACCAGTCCTCGGTAAGTATCCCGGTGGCTGGATGTGGCTGCAAGTCATGGTGACACTGCAGGGCCCCTCCTGCTCACGGGCAGGACAAGGACATTAGAATCGCCTGGGTCCCGCGCCACACGGCTCACCTCCCCTCAGAGCAAACCTGTCCAGGCCTAGGGCCATCTCCCTCTGCCCGTGGTGCCTGGCTGCCTCCCTCCTCCTTGGAGTCCCTCGCCATCCATCCAGAGCCTCTCCCCCAAGTCCACTTCCGGTCCCTCAGGGCGGTCAGGGGGCGCTTGCTCCTTTGTGCCACCGACATGCTTTGTCATACGATCTCCGTTGCAGCCGTCTGATTGATTTGATTAACGTGTTTTTCCCATTATACAGAGAACCCTTGCTTCTTCTCATTCATTTGGCCTGGACACTTCCCACCGTGTCTGACACCGGATGAGCACTTGCGGACTGGGACCATCTGCTGCTGGTTGCAGGTGTGTGTTTTCCGTTTCTGGCTGTGCCAAGCATGAAACGGAAACCATCTCCAAGTGCTCTCCTAGTCCTGAGGTGACAGAAAGTAATGTGACCTCCGAACTAGAAACAAACAATTCCGAGTTACAAATGACAAAAGCTGACTCTGGCCTCTGCTACAAAGGCAAGTCAGCTGGAACGATAACAACGTGGCAGGGAACACAGGGTCCACCGAATCCACAGGAGCCTGGAGGATGGAGCTTGGAAGATACCCAGGCACAGGAGAATCGCAGATGTTAGGCAGCAGAATCCACGGCCAAGGTCACCCGCCACAACAGGATGGCTGGAGCGGACAGCGCAGGGGGAGCTGCCTGACCTTCAGCGGTGCCTGCATCTTTGTTTCTCTAGCGCAGGGCTCAAAGCCTGGGAATCAGTCACTGCCAGCTGGCTGATGTTGGGAGTCCAAAGCACTGACCCCCTTCTTGTTGATAAGAGGAATTGGGAGCAAGAAAGAAGCAAGTGGAGTCTGCCACAATGGGGAATCTTCCCTAGAGAGAGGAGCATGCTAAGAGGAGGAGGAAGAGGAGGAGGATGCTGCGAGGAGGAGGAAGAGCAGACGTCCTCGGGAGGTGGCCAGGAGAAGTTTTATGAGGGCCTGGGACTCTCGTGGTCACTGGAGGATGAGCACAGTTGGTCCTCGCTCTGTGCACATCTCAGCTCAAACTCAAGCCCAAGTGTGGAAAATGCCACCTCATTGAGGACATGGCCATCTAGTTAGGCTGCCAAGCGTCGCACCTGTGCTGAGCATGTGCAGACTGCGTCTTCTTGTCACAGCTCCCCAAATGCTGCCCGACAGCGGTGCACCTGGCATTTACATTGTGTTCAGTATTACAAGCAACCTGGAGGTGGCTGGAAGTGTATGGGAGGATGTATGTAGGTTATATGCAGATGCCGCACCAGTTCACGGGACAGACTCAGGTTTGGGGGAGGGCCTGGAGCCAGTCCCCCATGGGCACTGAGGAACCACTATGATTTGGGAAGGAAGAACAAAATGCAGAGCACTGTGGCAAATACCAGAGGTGAGGAAAGCCACCCACCTGAAGTTAGGCTGTCTGGGACACGAACCAAGCTGGCATCTTGTCTTGGTTACTTTTACTTTTCTCTCATTGCTGAGACAAAATACCTGACACCCAAAATGAAAGAAGGAAAGGTTTATTTATCTTATAGTTTGTGGAGGTGTCAGCATAATCAGCTGGCTCCAAGGCAGGGTGGCATGGCACAGGGGCAACACTTCAAGGCAGCAGCCGAGCAAAAACAGCCAAGAGTAAAAGGGGAAAACAAGCCTCTTCTCCCTTACAGTGTATGCAGGTCACCCCCCACCCCAGGGCAGGTGTAGCACTCACCAAATCTCCCTGCCTTCCTTTGTACAGGGTGAGGATATTTACAAAGTAAGAACCCTGGCTCCCTGCTGAGTCTCTCAGTTAAACTTCTAAACTTCTCAAGTCGACATGATGCATCAACCATAACACATCCCCTGTGGGCCCCATCCTGAAAGCGGAGGAGCTTCTCACCTACCCGCAGTCTGGGCTGGCTGCAGACCAGGCACCTCAGGCAGCAACTGGAAGGGGCAGGTGACGGAACCCAGCGGGGGGGAGCGCTTTACTTCCTGTGGGTTGAGTTCTGGTCTCTGAGAATGCAAAGGTGGGGAGCTCGCCTGGGAAACCCCATTTCTCCATGGCAGCCCCTACCTGCAGATCCCGGCTGCTGCTGGAGCAGCCCCACACCTGGGGGCCCCTGGGGGTATCTGCCCAGCCCCGGCAGGCTTCCCCAGTGCCCGTTACAGTCATGCCAGTGTGGCACCGGGGCTCTGGCTGCTCCCCGCCTCTCCTTCCCCCCTCCCCATCTTCTTTGTTGCCACGGATTTGCCATTCTCAGATAAAGCACCCACATTTCAATCGTCACCCCGGGATCTGTTTATGGCCTAAGGAGTGGGGCCCAGGCTTGGAGACCCGGGTGATGCTAGCATCGTGCAGACTGAAGACGCCAGGGCGAGGCGCTCGGACTCGAAGCAGAAGCGGTGTGGAATTATGAATTGTTAAGCAGAGACACGAGAAAAAAATCATTTTTCCCCCTTAGGAAAAATCTCCTAGCAGTGAGCAAGTGGAATCAAAGGCGGGAGTTTTTTTTAATGATGTGGGTCGCAAAGAGGGAGGGCTTCACACGACCGACGGGGGCCGTGGGAATGGAGGAGGGAGAATAAAGAGGTTGCAGAGAAGAGACTCCCTCAGTCACAAATTGGATGCAGATGAGAGCGGAGAGTGGGGGTTTGACCGTTTCTTCCTGAGAATGAAAACACTGAGATAGGAAGGGGCACTGGGGGAAGAGGACACCGAGCGTGGCCCGACTGTTATGCTTTGATGATACCAGAGTCGCTGGCCACGGAGGAGCAGCAGCGGCAAATTCAAGACAGATTGCGACTGAAGACCCGGCCAAGAAGAGCGTAGTTTTCTCTGTGTGATCACGCATCGGGGCCCGGGGGCCGCAGGAGGTCAAGGCAAGGCAGGGGCTCCTCGGCAGACAGGGGCTTCTGCGCAAGGGCGTCCAGGGTCGAGCTGGGGCAGGCAGAGCTGGAAGGGAAGGGACAGAGGCGGGAAGGTGTCCAGGCAGCTCCTGAGCGCGTGAGCAATGCTTTACACCACGATGCTGCACCAGCTACTCGGTGCTCAGCTCCAGGGAAATAAAACAAGAGAGGCTTGGAGACGCAGACTGCCCTGCGACAGGTCACACAGCTGCAAAGTGTATCAGTCCGTGTCCTGGTCTATTTTCTATGGTTATAATGCAACCCAGGTTCTATTGCTATGTCCCAGCTGTCACTTATCAAAGCAGAGGTTGCCTTCGGCTCAGGGGTCTGGAGGCTACAAGCCCAAGAGCATGGCTGGTGAGGCCTCCTGCTGCGTCTACTCCTGGCAGAGAGCGGAGGCGGGGAGGCGCCTGTGGGGACACCGCACCCTCGGTGCCCTTGCTTGGTGACGACCCAAGCCTGCGGGAAGGAGCCCTGCTCATCGCCTCTCCCAGGCTCTTCCTCTCCATGCCAACAAAACAGTCAGATTTCTCCGTGAGCTTTGGAAGGGAAAATTCACATTCGAACCACAGCAGCGACTGCAATGTCACAAAGCACCCCCAAGTTTAATGGCTCGGAGCAACAGTCATTTCCTTTCACCCAAATGATGCTGTGGGGTTGCCAGTGGGACAGGCTCAGCTCTTCCTGTGGCCTTCTGGGGTGCTTTCATGTCAACTCCAGGCTAAGGAGCGGGTGATGTTGGGGCCACAGCTGGAATCTGGGGGCCTGACACATGGGTGGTCACCACAGGCAGACAGCTGAGAGACTGAGAAGAAGAAATTCAGCATTAGAATTAGGACAAAATATCCCAAATAACAGGAACGGGAAGCGAATATACTGAGTGTGGTAGAAAGCTCCTAAGAGTGACAGTGATTGTCAGAGCCAGGGCTCCGGAACACCAGCCACGGGCAGATGTGACCCCGAGGGCTTTCGTGCGTGCTCACGGACTCCCCTGGCAACTCGATGAGATCGGTATGCTTGCTAGCGTGAGCTATCAACCAGGAAGCAGGCATGAAATCCCTAAATTGCTTGATCACAGTGCAACCAGGCAGAGGGGAATTGGGTTTGGAATTAGAACAAAGGCCATTTTCATTAATATAAAGACAAAAAAAAATTCCACAGGTAAAGAGGGCAAGAATTATGAGCTACAGAATGAAAAAGGAGTACAAAGCAAGTCCCAAAGGAGCTAGTGAACTATCAGCTGTCAGAAAGATTATGCAATAATTTGCGAGACAGGAGAATCAAAGCCGTGCGTGTGCCACGGTGCACACTCAGGATGCGCCAGCTTCCACAACGGACGCGGACGGCTCCTGACACTCAGAGGCTAAAACTACCCAGACGCCTCTCCTGAGCACTGCAGGGGCGTGGCAGGCTCTGTTTCACCACCGCGGCTCAGCAATCTGGCCGGCAGAGGTTGGCCATGATCCTGAGGCAGGAAAGGGAGGGCCCTGAAGTTGCTGTTTATACTGCACCCAGTTCTCCAGGCATTCTTAAGAAAGCACGTGAGCGGGGCGCTACCTCGTGCCTGTGCGTGGAGGAGAACCAGAGCCAGCACGGGGACCACAGAGTCTGCTGTAGGCCGGGCTACAACACAGTTGGGAGGCTAAAGAGCAGGCACCCAGGGCCAGGAGTCCCAGTGCAGCACCTCGAGGAGGAAAGGGAAAGAAGGGAGGCGGAGACGGGCAAGCATCAGGCACCCGGGGCAATCAGGATGTCCCAAAACCTCTGGCGCCCGCCAACCAAGAGGGCCCTAGAGAGCTGCAGAGCGAAGCGTGCCAGTGCGCTCCTGTCACCCCAGCACTCTGGGAGGCTGAGGCAGGACTGCAAGTCCCAGCTCAGCCGCTACATTTAGAGACTTAACAAGATCCCATCTGGAAACTTGTTAAAAAGGGAAGGGAGGAGTAGCTCAGTGTGAATTTCCTGAGTTAAGGGCCCAGTACTGAAAAAAAAGAAAGAAAGAAAAAAAGGAAAGCAAGCAAGCTGCAAACAGGATGGCCAATTATTAACGCAGTGTGGGGTTCCTCAGGATCTCCGGTCTGGGGGACGCTGTCCCTCCCTTTTGACTCGTGCAATGTCTATCCCGTGCCTCCCGATTCAAGAATGGGGTAAGAGCTTCTCGAAGGGCAGAAAGGCCATCAGGAGGCGAGTCACGCGATCTCTGGGTTTTGCTCAGCACGCAGGTGGAGGCCACTTCAAAAAGCAAGTGTTTCTGCCGTTCCGTGCACCCAGGCTACTATGTTCATCACTGCGAGGATTCCGCGGTGGGTCTGGCTGTCGGGCTTCTGACAACTAAGGATAAACTGAAAAGTGCTAAGGGCTACATAGTTTTCATTTCTACTGAAAGAAAGCATGTGTGTACAGAGACCCACACCGAAGTATAAATAAATTCAGAAGTGACCTTATCATCCGTAAATTACCGACACAGGGACGGTATTTTTCATTATAGGGCAGAGCATTGTGTGTTTATTAACTTAGGGAAGGCTCCCCTGAATGAAAGAGGCTGAGATAATGAAGACGGTTTGTTTGTTTTTTGATTACGCACATTCCTAAGGTGTTTAGGGTTTAAAGACTCTCGGAGAATGCACTGATTACAGTTGTATTAGATTATCTGTCTTAAACGGCAGATAACCGGCTCCCAATTCACTTAGGCCCAAATTCTTCAACAAGGAGCCAAATTGCATGGCGAGCAGTGGAAGGGAGGCGTAGCACAGCTCTGTAATTCACCCCTGGAAACCGACGCTCCAGAAATCCAGCCTAGGCCCACCTTAATGAGAACCACTGCGGGAAGGCAGACCTCTAACATTTCAGAGCAGACCTCTGGAAGGAGGGGGAGACTAGAGCTTCAGGCCCAGAGCAGCAGCGTGTACGCTTCCTCCCTGAGAACTGGGCTGGAAGTCAGAAGGGCCAGCTCTACCGCGGTGGCCGAGGGTCTAAAATAAAATGGCCCCACGAGGGCAGGGACGGGAGGTTTAAGCGAGGTCACACACCACATGTGCTGGTCACAGTGTCACAAGTTGATCTCTTCCCTAGTTTGCCACTCACTGAGCCGGAGAATTTGCTTGCTGCGTGGGTTTTCAGTCAAGAGCTACTTGCATTAACATTCTGCACAGTCTGGATTATGATGAGTGGTTCGATAGGGCGTTCTTGTGCACGGAGAGCTGGACATTAATTACTAAGCACAAGAGATTATGTATGATTTATTTTATCGATCGATCGATTGATTTTTTGGTACCAGGAATTGAACTCAGGACCTTGCGCTTACCAAGCAGGCGCTATGCTACTGAGCTATATCCCCAGCCTGATTAATTTTAATATGAGCAGTTTTGGTCTGTAAAGTGTGTCCAGGGGTGACCCCACGCAGAAGGCACTGGTGGCTGTAACCCTGCTTGCTTGTTGTTAACAAAAGCCCGTATTTAATCTAGGTTTCAGTTAGGCGTGGCTCACATAAAGTGGGGCTTTCTCCCCCGGGGCTGAACATGCTCTTAGCAGAGGGTTGGTTTAATTATAGGCTTCTGGCCCAATTTTTCCTGAATCAGCACTACCAAGGTGTTTCTGATGCACTAGGGCCGGTTTTTTTTAAAAACATGGTTAGTGTTTAACTAAAAAAGAAAATCTACTATAGCCTGGCGTGGTGGTGCACACCTGTAATCACAGCACTTGGGAAGCTGAGGCAGGAGGATTGTGGTGAGTTTGAGGCCAATCTGGGCTATATAAGGGAGTTCAAGGCCAGCCTGCACTCCATAGCAAGACGGTGTCTCAAAAAAGAAAAGAAAAGAAAAAAAAAAAAACTATTACAGTAAAAAGTACATTGCCATTAATCCTCCTCACTTGGAACACACTTATCCCATCCTTGTTACCACTTTCAGAAGCAGTTCTGGAAGTCTTCTTTCTTGTGTCTTTAGTTGTGCTGTTGTAGCTGTTTTGACACCCTTAATGAATTCACCATATTTACAGCAATTTTTGTCAAATAAAAACATCACACTGTGTCCTCATCCACTGTATTCACTGGATCTGGCACCATGCTATATTGGCTCCTCCCCAAAATCAAAACGACCATGAAAGGGAAATGTTTTGAATGGATTCAGGACATCGAGGCAGCCACCCCTGCGCAACCAAGGACACTCAGGAAATAGGATGTCCAGAACTGCTCCGGAAGGTGGGAAGAACGGTGGGCTAAGTGTGTTCAAAGGGAGTGGGAGGATTTTTGAGGCGCATCAGAGGTGATGTATCTTTTACTCTCATGCATTTTAAAAAAATGTAAACATTCACTGCATTTTTTATCACTCCATGTATAGGAAGATCTGGTAAATTTAAGTCCATGACTTAAAAAGATTGACAAATGTGATCGATTGGTCCCCCCCCACATTCATGACAGAAAATATTTCCCTTGTCCCCAAAATGGTTTCTGTTGCTTATCTGCAGCCAGTTCAATCCCCATGCCTTCTGGAAACTGCTGTCCTACTGTATGTCGCTACCAGTAATTATTCTTACTTACCGTCGGCCCGACTCCGCGGGGTCACACCCAAGCATTCAACCAACTATGGATCCAGAATACTGAAGGAAAAATGTGACTGTGCTGAATGCAAAGTACAGACATTTTTCTTCCTTGGAGCTCTCGAGGCGACACAGGATATCAATACCACGAGGCCCTCGCACTGTGTGAAGTAGGAGAAGTGCAAGTCAGAGATGACTGAAAATATGCAGGAGGCTGTGCCCAGGCAGCAGGCAACAAGATGACATTGCACACCAGGCATTCGGCATCTGTGGTGTTGGTGTCCTATGAGTCCTCGAACCGTCATCACCTGTACTGGCCCTGTGTCTATTGAGGCGATCACATGGATTTTCTTCCAGAAGCCGATGTATTAAACTGACCTTGTATTTCTCAGACAAACTCCATTTGGCCATAATGCAGTCTGCATTTTATGTATTACTGGATTCACTCTGTGGCAGCTTGTTAAGGAATTTTGTGTCTGTTTGGGGGAGATATCTGCTGGTAGTGTTCCATTACTGTAATGTCTGTTGTGGTGGTGGTATTAAGATATTGCTGGCCTCATTAACTGGGTTCTGTTTCTTCTACTTCCTGGAAGACTGCGTGGAAAAGGCAGTGGTATTTCTGAGTTAAATGCTTGGTTTAATTCACCTGCAAAGTCACAGAAGCATGAGTCTTCTTTGTGAGAATATTTTAAACTTTAAATTTCATTACTAATAGAAGATGATTGAAGTTACTTTTTTTTTTTTTTTTTTTTTGAGAGAGGGTCTCACCAGGCAGCTCAGGCTGGCCTTGGGCTCACTTTGTAGCCCAGGCTGGTCTCGAACTTGCAATGATCCTCTCGCCTCAGCCTCCCAAGTGCTGGGATCACAGGAGTGCACCACCATCCCCAGCTGAAGTTATCTGTTTTTACTTGAGTAGTTTATGCCTTTTAAGAAAAAATTGAAAGAGTAAATAATATTCAAAACATACAATAGATATTGTGAAAATGAAAGGGAAAGAAAGTGCTCAAAAGAAAAAAACAACCGGGACAGGGGAAAGGAGAAAACAAAGAAGGGAAAAGATTATATGTATATAGGTATACATATATACATGTGTGTTTGTGTATATATACAAGATAGGTAACTATACTGCTAAACTGTGTTAGTTCATCAAAAAGAACAGTTTTTGATTGATCATTTTTTATGCCTAAATCTTATAATCTGAACAATTACTTTGAAGATAACAATATGCAATATATTAACTAGTACTAATTTCCTATTATTTTGCTTTGAAATTCTGTGTCATTTCTATCCTTTTTTTGTTTTGTTTTGTTTTCAAAATAAAAAGAAAAAAAGTAAAGAAAAAAAGAAATTTGTCCATTTCGTTAAAGCTATGATTTGGGGGCATAAAATTATTCACATGACTTCCATTATTTTTATTTTAATGTTGATAGATTTTCTAGGAGTATAATCTCTCTCATCCATGATAGCAATCATTTATTTTCTCTTGTTTAAAAAAATCAGTCAGCCTGGCTTTTTTTCATGTTCACTCATCTTTTCAAAGAATCATCTTTTGGTTTCCTTGATTTTCTGTATCGTCTTACTGCTTTCTCTTGGACTAATTTTTTTCTTTATTTTCTTATCCTTCAGTTTATTTTGCTTTAAATTTCTCTTCTTTTCACGTTTGACTTAGGAGGAGAGTTAGGTTATTAATTCAAGGAGTCTCTTGTGCTCTGTCACAAGCACTTAGCTGTAGACATCTTGCCTTAGCACTGTCTCAGAGGCGGCCCTCTTGTTTTTCTGTTTTAATTTTGTCTCTTTGCCCTTGGGCTATTTGGAAGCATACTGTTTAATTTCTAAATATTTGAGTATTTTCCAGATATCTTTTTGCTCTTGATTTCTACTTTATTTCGACAGTTTGTTCTCTCATATGGGAGAACATAGTTTCTGTGGCTGCAAGCTTTACAGTTATCAAGGCTTCTTTTGTGGCCAGCACATGGTCTCTTCGAGGAGCGCTGTATGTGCCCTACTGGACAGGTTAACCATTACCAGTTGGGTTGTGCTGGTGGCGGTGTTGGCTGTGCTTTCGCATCTCGCCTCATCGTCTGCTCACTCTGTTAATTATTGGAAAGGAAACACTGACAGCCAGCTAGTGTGGTGGATTTACCAGCTTTTCCTTCCTCTGTGTTGAAAGCCGTGCGTTAGGAGCGCGGAGATGCGTGGCTGATACAACCTCCGCACTCCGCAGCTGCGCAGCTTTCCTGGGAGATCTACCTGTCTGAGATCAGCGTCAGTTCTGCCGCTTTGCTTGCTGGGAGCTGGTCCCTGTGCACAGCATCTTGTTCTGCTGGTCTGCTGGTGGGGAATTTTCTCAGCCTAGGTTTATTTGAATAATTTGTTTCATTTTCCTTGTTTAAACATAGCTTCCTTGGGAATAGAGTTTGAGGTTGACAGCTGTTTTATTTCAGATCTTTAAGGACTTTGCTATCTTCTCCCTTGAAAATGTTCCGATGCGGATTCTGTTATAATTCTTGTCTTTGTTCCTCTGTCTGTAATATATCCTGATTTTCCCCCTGCATTCACAATTTTGTCTTTATTATTGGCTTTCCGCCGTTTCAGACTATGATGTATCTTGGTGAGTTTTTCTTTTTTTATGTGTTTATTCTGCTTGGGGTTCATTGAGATTCTTAAATGTTTTGTGAATAGTTTCATCACATTGGGACAATTAGGGCCACTTTTTCTTCAAATATTTTAATACTCTCCCTGTATTGTTCCTCTTTTAGGACTCAGACGACATGCGTGCTATTCAGTATGACATTCTCCTCTAGGGCACGGAGTCTTTGCTTGTGACTTTTAGTCCTTTTTCTTCTTTCCCTACCTTTGTATAGCTTCTGTTGCTTCGTCTATGCGTTTGCTGAGCTTCTCTTTAGCGCTGTCTGATCTGCTGGTAATTCCACTCGATAATTTTTTATCTCTAGAAATTCCATATGGATCTTTTCATGACACCCATCTCTCTTTTTATCAGTTTGTTTCCGCTGTGTTCCTCCGAGCACACCAAGCATTTGCGCACACCCTCCCACCTTGTCATCTTTCGATCTATTTCTATTTATGTTTTAGGGGTTTTTTTGGTCATAGATCATATTGTCCTTTTTCTTATGCCTGGTAAATTTTCAGTGGAGTTATTGTGCAGTTTGCTCTGTTTTGTGCTAGAGTTTGTCATGTTTCTTCAAATTGTGTTTTGGTTTTCTTTGACTTAGCTCCTTAGCTGAAGGAGCTGAACCTTGTCAAAATTTGCTTTTAGGAGCCGGGCGTGGTGGCGCACGCCTCTAATCCCAGCACTCGGGAGGCTGAGGTAGGCGGAGCGTTGTGAGTTCGAGGCCGGCTTGGGCTACAGCGCGAGCGTAAGGCCAGCCTGAGCTACATAGTGCGACCCTGCCTCAAAAAAATCAGGGCTGGGAGTTTGGCTCAGTGCCTCAAGCGCCTGCCCTGGCAGGCGTGAGGTTGTGAGTTCAATCCCCGGTGCCGCAAAAAAAAAAAAAAAAAAAAAAAATTTGCTTTCAGACTCTTCAGGGCCCTTCCAGAGCAGCCTGCAGCGAGTGCAGGGCATTGGTCCTCACTCATCACTGATCTGATTTTCCTCAGTCTCTGAAAAGGGACGAAGGAAGGGGAGCCCAAGGGCCCGGCCTTTAGACACCGTTGGGGACAGGACGCAGGAACCTCCACACACAGGCTGGTTCCTGACACACAGCGTGGCGTCAGGCAGGCAGAGGCTGCGCCTGGGGCGAAGCTGCTGAGTGAATGACCCACAATCAGCTACTCCCGGCCTTCTAAAACTATTTAAACAAGGCTTAGCCGTATTTGCTGTTATTTGCGACCAAACCATCCTAACTGACACATACTTTCTAACTCCATCGCCAGATTTTTGCCAGTTTTTGTTTCTTCTAGATTGTTTGATCAATTTGATTTCTTGAAAGTTGAACTGAATAAAATCCTTCTGCGTGAGACACTTCGGAGGATTATAGATCCAGGAACGCTACCTGGTTCCTACCCTGCAGGCATTCATGCGGAAGACAAGGTTACAAAGCTAACAACTACACTGAAGGAACAGGAGAACGCATGCATAAAAGATGAAAAATAAAGGAGATGGTTAATAAATAATTGAGTGAACTCAGTTTAATCTTCAGCGACATCTGCATTGGTCAACACATTGGGTGACACTGAATGAGCCAACTCCTAACTTGCACTGCATTGACTAGAATGACAATCTCAAAATGTACATATTTAAATCAAGTGAGTGATCAAAATAGCAGAAAAATGCATAGCCCTCCCACATAATAAGTTTAGTCAGAATAATAATATTTTTTCACTGCAAATATGTATTGGCATGATAATATAATTAAATATTATAGATAGATAAAGATGGATATAGGTAGATAACCCATCTAGATGCACTTCGCTGCTCCGAGTTTTGCTTCTATTAGAGGGAAAATGCTAGAGAAATAAAAGGTAAAAATTTTATCATTACTCATATCCTAGTGTTTTCTAAATTAGGTTATGAGCAAGAATATAATTCATTTCCAGAAAATTGTGATCCTTTTTGGGAAGAAAAATCTGCTTGAAGAAACCCTGAGTGTTGCTCTTTGCTTGTTCGAAGAATCTAACCCTAACAATGCTCCTTCTTTTCCTATTGTGTGTATAACTGGTCCAAACACGTCTGGGAATGGGATTTAGCCAGCGTGGAAAGCGCGACAGAGAATCTCCAGGGTCAGGAGTGCTGGAACGACTCCCAACACCTCAGGACCAGGAGAGAGTCGTGCACAGAGACATCCAGGAAAGCCTGGACTGGGATATAGACCCTCGGTGCTGGTAGAAAAGGGATGCATTGGCACTAGTATCAGCAGGACCCAAGGACACAGGCCACAAAGAGGTCACCTCTGACGGACACGATTGAAATGGGAGGGGCCACAGTTGTCCTCCAACACCTTTGGGGGGAAGACAAAACATTGGAGGACGATTTACTTCCCAAACATGCGCTAGCCCTCTGATGTGAGCTGCATTCTCTGACACCCAGAAGAAATCTTTGCCTTTGGGAACAGGAGAGAAAGATGAGCCGGGGCGGGTTGGTCTTGTCTGTGTAGACTCAGGCACAGATCACGAGGTCCGCTGACCTTGCCAACGTCCTTGGCTACAGCTCCCACCTCGCCCCACTCTTCACTGGGGAAAACGCAGACCCCGGCCAGCCGGGCCCGGTTCAGTCACGTGCCGGGTGTGCCAACAAAAGCACTCCACGACATTCGGTGGCCCTGTGTGGCCTGCAGTCTCTCCCCATTTCCTGCCTCCTTCGGCACCGCTGTGAGCGCCCCGGGGTCAGCACCCTGGTGTGCCGATGAGGCAGCTGAGGTTCAGTGGAATCCCCGCAGGAGGACTTTGCTCTGTGCTCTTGGCAGTCCCGGCCCTGGGGGTCTGCAGTTGGACGGGCTGACGTGTGTGCTCCGGTGGGGCTTCGGCCGGAGCTCTTATCTGGGAATGGGCGGGAGCCGCTCTGCTGCTGGCTGGCGGGGGACACTCAGCTGGGGTGAAGTCCCCATCTCCGGGCACCGTGCTGGCCGAGGGCGGCTGTGGGCTCCTAGAAGCCACGCCCTGGCCCTGCTCCTGAGAGGACGGAGCTGGTCCACAGCAGGGCGCCCTTCTCAGCCTTCCCAGCTGACTCCGCCTCCTCCCGCCAGCCCAGGAGAAGGGCTGGGTCTGAAGGCTCGCAGGATTGGGTTATGCCCACCCAGGTAGTCTCCCTGTGGCCTGGTAACCTAACGACAGCTGTGACACATCTGGGATTCTGGCTCCACCCACCAGAGCAAGGGCTCCTGAGGCTTATTCTTTTCTAAATTATATTTTAAACTTTTAAATGAATGTGAGCATCGTACCTCTTTATGGGATACGCAGTGCTGTTTCACTGTCTGCTGTGATGCGTTTGGATCAAGTCAGGGCAATGAGTGTTTCCCACTCGTTATCATTGCTTTATGCTTGGAGAGCTCAAGCTCCTGTCTCCTGGTTTTTCAGAAGATATGTAGTGGACTGTGAGCCAGAGCCATCCGCTGTGCCACGGAAGACTAGGATCTGCTTCTCTTCTCTTTCTGTGTTTCGGCAGCTTTTTTCCCGATATTCCTCTACCGTTCTTCCCTCTCCCCATCCCGGCCTGTGGTAGTCACTATTCTCTGCTACTTTGAGATCCACTTTTCTAGCTACCACATACGAGAGGGACATGCAGTGTTTGTCATTCTGTGTCTGGCTTATTGCACTTGACATCCTGTCCTCCAGTTCCAGCTAGGATTATTCTGAGCATTCCACAGTGATGAGCATACTGTGTTCATCCTGGAGGCAGGAGGGGAGAGACAGACAGACAGACAGACAGAGAGACAGAGATGGAGAGAGACAGAGACTGAGAGACAGAGAGACAGCACCAGTCCCCAGTGGCATCCATGCTTGTGTTGCTGATGGAGGTCAGTGCATGGAGAATTAGCACAAGGGAAAGACAAAGAAAAAGAGAGAAAGACAGAGGGGAGCTGGGCTTCCTAAGAGTTCCCGCTCTCCCGGGGCAGTAGGGCTGGAGACTGGGGAACTACAAGACCTTCAGCGCTCAGCTCCTTGTACGCCCGCAGTGGGACCAGTGGGGACCCGGTGATCGGCACGGCCTGCTCTGGGAGGAGGCAGATGGAGAGCTAAGGTCCCTCTCTCCTTACCAGGAGCCAAGACTTTCTGAGTCACATTGCTTTTCTCACCTTTCTGCCTAGAAAGCATCTTTTACATTCAGTCTCTGCTCTTTGCATTTTTTTAAAATTCACCTCTTTCCTGCCACCCCCACCAATGAACCTGTACGTTGCTTCCAAAGTTTGGATCTCAGGGAGTCCTTCGCATGTATATTCACAAAGCTCTCCAGATACAAGTCATTCAGTGGCAATCTAGACCTGAAATTCAAACATTTTCATGAAAATGCTAACTGGAAGTATGCTTTATTATTTTAATATTTCTTGTTACATATCATTATGGAATCTCCACTACTGACTAAAAATAATAACCAAAAGATGCCAGAGTGACTGGATTAAATGACAGATGCCATGGTGCTTGGAATAAGGCCAGACTTCACCCATGAGGGCGCTGCAGAGTTTGGGAGTCTTTGACGCAGTCCTCATGTTTTGAGCAGGGCACTACAAATGTGGGCTCCTTCTGGGTCCTCTCGGGTTTGAGAATTCCCTGGAACAACCCACAGAAGAGCTCTGGGGGAGAACTGTGTTATTTTTCTATTTTTTACTTTTTTGGTGTAACAAAAGGACTCAAGCTCAGTGACACAGCCCGGTGAGCGTCAGTTTCCCCAGTGATCGTGTGGCTGTCCCTGCCCTGCACCCTAAGAGAACTGGACCATAGATCATGAGCCCAGCGAAAGAGCAAAATTCAAAACTCGAGGTACAGTTTCTCCTGATTGTGTGTCGTCGTTTTCACGTCACAATGTCAAGCGCTGTGAGCTGAACCCTCATACGTTGGGAGCCACCTGTGACCCTGGCCAGGAGCACTGTACCGAGGCCAGTGGCAGGGCTCTTGGTGGCACCGTGTGACGCATCATACAGGATCACTACCCAGGTCCCTGTCTCCGGACTCCCTCCCTTCCCGAAGGGCAGCTGAGCCGAGGCCTCGCCTCCAGTCACGTGACTGGGCTTCCTGATGTTGCAGCCCCTTCCCGAGTCACCTTGCTGGCGGGAAGTATCGAGAGCCCACTGTGACTCACCTGTGGCCACCCGGGAATGGTGAAGGATGCCCAGTCACCCCGGAAATGCCAAGTCTGGGGTGCCGCCTAGGCACGGGGACAAAGGCCATCCAGATTCTCTTCCACACTTAGGCAAAAACGTCAGAGACCTGAAGCATCACACTCTGAGGTCAAATTCGGAACACAGCTGTCCCGTGACCCGTTCTGCTCTGTGACTCTGTTAGCCCCAGCGACATCTGAGACGCACTGACACTTTGCTGACACTCGCTGGACTTTGCAAATGCCCTCAAGAGAAGCTAATGCTAGGCCAATCATCTTTGGAATGGCACTCAAGACTTTACTGTGTATTTATCTAAAATGTATTAAGCTTTCTGTATGCATGTACATATAATATATATACATATGTATGCATATCAACAGACAAGCACAAATGCTCGTAAAGATTAAATAGTTAGAATGTTATCTATGCGAAAGCATTGCACATATGTCTTTTCTTTCCATAGAATCACTTGTCAGAAGTGAGATTCTTGTGTTAGAAAGTCCATATATTTTTCATGAAGCAATCACTGAGGGTGGCAGTTACTTAGAACTTAAACATAAAATTATAAATGATCTAGTCATTCCAAATCAGATGTAGATCCAAAAAAGAACTGAAAGCAGATATCCCCAAGTATATGTGTACGTCCAAGTCCGTAGCATCATTCACAGCAGTAAAGGTGGAAATGGCGGCAATGCCGGTGGGTGGGTGGATAGGTAAACACATCGCGGTGTGTGAACGAATGTGACCCCTCGCAAGGAAAGAAGTCCCAGGACATGGCACGGCGTGGATGAACTCTGAGGACAGGATGCCGAGAGAATTTTTAGGGTGCAGAAGGGCAATGCTGAATTCTTCTGATCATATGAGCTACCTAGACCTGTCCAGGCCACACACACAGGCACCGGGGCAGGGTGGAGGGAGGAGGAGGGATTCGTTGATGGGCAGAGTTTGAGGCACAGAGAAATTTCTGGACACAAAAAGCAGTGATGGTCGCACAGCTATGTGAATGTGCTTAACTGCACTGAGAGTACACGTAAGCCAGCGAAAATGATACATTTTATGTTACTTTATGTGTTCATTAAATCTCATGTACATTTTGCCACAGTACAAGAGTACAGGTGGGCACAGCGGCACATGTCTATAATCCCAGTACTCAGGAGGCTGTGGCAGGAGGGTTACTGTGTGTTTGAGGCCATAGGGAAGGCTACATAGGGAGTTCAAGGCCAGCCTGAATTACATAGTGAGACCCTGCTTTAAAAAAAAGCATATACATTTTTTACAGTTTGATGTCTATTGACAAATGTATTTCCAGGGCTTGGAGGTAGAGCTCAGTGGTAAAGTGTGTGTTTAGCACATGCGAGCCCTGGGCTCAGTCCCCAGGACACACACACACACACACACACAGAGTTATACTGTTCTACTACTTTTCTAGGTTTCCTATAAAACTGAGTCTGAGCAAATAGTAAATGTGAATACTAGCTGGGTATAGAGTTGAATGCCTATAATCCCAACCCTCTGGGAGGCTGAGATAGGGGGATCTCAAGTTTGAGCCCAGCCTGGGCAACTTAGCAACTTAGACCTAGACTCAAAATAAAAAATTTAAAAAGAGCTTGGGATGTAACTCAGTGTCTTGGTTACTTTTCTCTTGTTGTTGAGACAAAATACCTGACACCCAAATTAAAGAGGGAAAGGTTTATTTAGCTCATAGTTTGTGGAGGTTTCAGTCCCTGATCAGCTGGCTCCAAGGCAGGGTGGCTCCGCACTGGGCCAACAATTCAAGGCAGCAGAAGACAGCAAAAGCAGCAAAAGCAAAAGCAGGAGCAAGCCTCTTTTCCTCCCTTATACGGTAAGGAGGCTTCCCACCCTTGGGTGGGTGTAGCCCTCACCCCATCTCCCTGCCCTCCTCTTGCACAGGCTCAGGATGTTTACAAAGCCAGGACCCTGGCCCCATGCTTAGCTGAACTTGTGAACTTCTCAAACTGACACACTGAACAACATCCTAGAGCATAAGGGCCTGTGCTCTACACCCTAGGAGGCAGAACTGCTGAGTTACTTACTTAAGCTTCTAGACTTTTCAAATTGTCACAGTGTATCAACCACAACCCTTGGTGTGAAGACCCTCAGTTTAATTTCCAGTACCACCCAAAAACAAGGGCGAATGCTGCATTAGGGATGGGGTGCTATCCCAGAGGAGTAAGACAGAGATATGAAACGAAAAGGCGGGGGAGGGAGGAGGGAGGCAGATCAGGAGACGCGGTATCCAGCTGCTCATCGTCTGTGCGAAAGCCCCCCTGCTTTGCAGTGAGGACCCCTCTGAACTGGTCACACGCGGCCCCTGTGCCTCGGAACTGGCCATTGGGAGAAAGAGGCAGAAATTACGAGCTGCTCCTCCGTGGGAGGCCCCACTCTTCTCCTTGCAGTAGAGGGCAAGCAAGAGCCACACCCCAAGTGCATCTTCCGTGTCCAGAAGTGACCGGAAGACCCCCTTCCTTCCAGCTGGCCCTCGCCCCAGGAGTGGCTGAGATGACCTGCTTTGCCAAGAGACCAGGCCACTCTTATAGTATTGGAGCTTTCCACGGAGAAGACCAAGACCTGCGAGGCTGTGGGGACAAACAAAATAAAAAAGCGCACCACCCACAGGGCAGGAGGAGGTCGGCTTCCTCCCCATTCCCACCAACACTGAATACTCGGTCTTTTTTTGTCTTGGTCACCCTAATAATGCAAAAGGACACGGAATTATGTCTTTGCATTTTTCATTGCACAATGTTAAAAAAATGTTAAAATTATGACCCATACGTATGTCTTCTCTGAATTGTTTGCTTAGCTATTTTTCTATTAAGATATTCATTATTGGGTTGGGGATTTAGCTCAGTGGCATAAGCGCCTGCCTGGCAAGCGAGAGGTAGTAAGCTTGATTCCCAGTACCAAAAAAAAAAAAAAAAAAAAAAAAAATCATTATTTATCAGCTGGGAAGTCTTCATCACATGAGGGATATTCGTGCTCAGTCCACGAGTCCTGCAAGCCTGCTGGGACCATGCGGAAACCGCAGGCTCTCCTGACGCTTTTCGCTCATGTATAAAGGAAACCATGGCTGTGAGACTCTGGCCAATACCTGCATCCTGGGATGGAGGCCTGGGGTCCCTGGCCCCTCGGTTTGAGAAACCACCCCGCAAGCCCTTTGCCTGTGCTGAGCTTTTCCTGAGGGGGTCTCTAGGGAGTGGGGGATGAAACTACATTTCCCTTCTAACGAGACTATCTTCTAAAGGTGGCTTTCATCTCTTTTTTTTTCTTTTTGTCTTTTTGAGATAGGGTCTTGCTATGCAATACAGGCCGGCCTTGAGCTCACTTTATAGCCCAGGCTGGTCTCAGCCTTGCAACAATCCTCCCACCTCAGCCTCCCGTGTGCTGGGATTACAGGCATGTGTCGCCATACCTGACTCTTCTAAAGTAATAATAATGCAGAATTGAGGTCTTCCCCGACCCAAAGCATGGGAAGACAAAGTTCGGAGACATGTGAAGCCACACAGAAGTGACGGGAGAGAGGAGGGGAGGGGAGGGTCGCGGTGGGGAGAAGGGGGTCCCTGCAGAAGGGCAGCAGTGGGGCTGAGAGGGGAGGGGTGGGTTCACCCCATTCTGTCTTAAAGGAACAAATGATTTCAAAAGGAGGAGGGCTGCGAGGACATCCGTGTGACAGTCATCCTAGGAAATGTCGAAAACACTTTCTCATTGTCTTTTGGCCTCAGCCAGCACTGATGGCCCTGCCCTTGGAGCAGCAGACACGTTCTTCTCTGGTCCTGTCTTCAGGATTTCTGAAGGGCCTTCCGCCCGAGGTTGGGTGTCAGCGGTGACCTCTTTGACTCTTGCATGGGGCAGCCCTCTACGTCTCTCCTATAACTCGCTGCCAGGTGCATTTTACTGAATACCGCCCCCCCACCCCCGCCCCGTCCACCAGCTAAATCCCAGTCCCGGGGTCTGGTTCTGCCCCTCCACGCTGAGGCCTGACTTGACTTCAGCACGGTTTCCTGGTGCCTCTCCAGGCCCACCTAGCGAACTGGGTCTCTGGTTTGTCCCTGATGTATCTTTCCTCTCTAACCTACTTTTCTT
>RJWM01024498.1:0-31814 GCA_004363535.1 Dasyprocta punctata | reverse complement strand
TTAAAAAACACTGAACATATACAAATACAAAGAGACATGTAGTGTAACATACATTACTATGTTTTTTGCCTTTTATTTTATAAAAATTACTTGTGGTTATTTGCTGATAATCTTAACTTGGGCTGAGTACATAATTTTCTATACCATGGTACATTGCAAAGTGGGAAGAGATGATCTTAAAAGTCACACTAGAAAAACAGAGTGAAAGGAAGGGATAAGTCACTGTTCAAAACTCCAAAGAGATACATTCCTAAATTCCCCTTCCCTTCCCTATGTCTCTACATGACCGGGTTAGATAATACTTTCTGCCGAACACAAGAAGTATCTTTATGTATATTTTTCTCTATTTATAACTACTTCCTCTAATTGTCTGCTCCTCATTTCTTAACAGTTCACCACAGGAGTACAGTTTTCTTACTTAAAGAGTATTTTCATTCTTGATTCGTATAGATTGTTATTAAAAATGTACATCAAAGTGTTTCACTACTTTGCTCGAATACTGTGTCTTTCTTTCATGCTACATTAAATACTACAGTTAATTGCCTGTGCTGTAATACTTTGAAAGAATTTCTCCTTGGACTTCTTCTGATTTCATTTCCTACCTTTTTTGATCTACACCCCTTCTACTGCAACCACAATGGTCTCACTTCTTGAACCTTCTTATATGGGAACCTGCTATGATTTCCTCAATGTTCTCCTATTTGTTCTTTTCTCCACTTAAATACTGTCTCCTCAGATAACCTCATGACTCGTTTGTTCATTTCGTGCATTGCTTCTCAAATGCCATTTTGGACTATCATATATAAAACAATACTTTTACCACAGTCCTTTTAATTGGAATTTGTTTTTCTAACATTTCTTTGAGCTGAAGTAGCCTTATATGTTATTTTGACTTTGTGTCTCCTCCAGCTATCATGCCCATGGCTTGCAATTTGTCTTCCTTTGTTTTCCCTGCTTTTCTTCCCAGAGCTTAATCCAAAATATTTTTCTTCAATGACTGAAAGAACTTGGAGAAAAAAGAATAGAATCACTATCATACAGGATCTTCTTCAGTTTTCAATGCTAATATATTCCTCCAAGGGTATTTTGTCATTGATTTGTCTGTTCTTACAGGACTCACTGTTCTGTTCTTGAGATGATTCCTTTTCTTTTAGTCCAGACACTTTCCTTCCTTCAGAGCATTCTACTTCAGCAACACTTTTTTTCTTTACCATCTTTCTTCTCTGTACTGAACAAATTCTATAAGTATAAAAGCACACTATAATTTTTCTAAAGATTGGTCATTTCTCCATCTCCACATCAACTGCAGTCTGTCAAAGAGTAGATTATAGGATAAATGAATAAAGATCTCAAAAATTATTTTATCTGGAAAAAATGTTTCTCCTGAGAAAATGGATATATAGTTTTATTTATTGTATTTTGAGGCTAGTGGTGAATGTAAATAGCATTTGAGAATTAAGAATTTATGTGCTAGGGCTGGGGAGTTTGGCTCAGCGGCTTAAGCGCCTGCCCTGGCAAGCGGAAGGTTGTGAGTTCAATCCCCAGTGCCAAAAAAAAAAAAAAAAAAAAAAAAAAAAAGAATTTATGTGCTAAATTTTATGTGGTTTGGCTATGTGATTTTAAACTGTCATATACATTTACTTGCCTTTTATTTACTACCCTTCATAATCTGGCACTTGCTGTCTATAATGATTATAAAAATCTAATTAAAGTATGACATAACATTAGTCTTCTTTTTCACATGTACTTTTTTAACAGATTCTTTAAATCAGAAAGAGAAAACATATGCTATTCCTGTTTTATGGAGTGATAAGCCCACCAGGATTATCCCATAAGAAGTGTAAGGAGAAAAAAATACATAGACTGTAATAAAAATACTAGTAATTTTACTAGCATTTTTTATATAATAAAAATTGCGAGAAAAAATAGACTTCCCTACTGTATATGGAAACTAAGTACAAAACTGAGTTCTTAGATCTGTTTCTGTGACTGATAGAACTCTTCTTTTTACATAAATCATTTTCTAGTCTTCTAATAAAAATAGTCATTTCACATGATACTTCTTATTCACCCTGAAGTATGACAGAAATAAAAGAGAAATTGCTATTAATATTCTATTGTGATTCTTGCCTCCCTTGAACTTGAATTTATGATGAGAGCTTTTTAAGTTTAAGTATTGCTTTTGCAGTTGAAAAACTGAATTATAATAGGAAATTGAATAAAGTATAATAATTAAAATATGTTGGTAGGTAAAAACAGTGATTGTATTTCATATTATCTTTCCCATTGTAAAACATTATCATAATTTAATGGTACATTCTAATAGATATGAATCACTTTCTTTCATAACAATTGTTTTCATAGCTAACTCACATGACTATTAATTTTTTGAAAAAAATTCAAGTTTATTTTACCTTTTGAAAGTCACTACATAGAAATGTTAATGTGGATGCTTACTAGATCATATATTTACACATATAAAGAATAGCAAAAAAACTCACAAAATAATGCAAGACTCTGGTAGACAAGAGTAGATCCTTGACATTGCTTCTCTTGTTCAGTAATTATGCTTGTCATGTCCCTTAAAAGACATTAAATATTCAGTTTGATCTGTTGGTTTGTAAGTTGAAACACAATACATTGAAAACACTTATATAACATGGTACTATTATATTGGCATCACCATGTAAAGACTTCACTATGCATATTGTCTTTATTCATTTAGATGAAGTGCAGGAAGATACGAAATCAAATTTAAAATATCCAACATGTGACAATGTCTAAATTCTATCATAAATACATGTAATATGCTCAGTACTTTGCATATCATTTAACAACAAACCTCACTATAACTCAGAATTAGATAATAAAACTGTTACTCAAATTGGTTGAATTATTTTTAAAGTTGCAGCAGGGACAATGAATGAAACACCTTAGATGCAATCATCTTGGGATAGAAATAACTTACAGACACCACATTATAATATAATGAGAGACTTAAAAAACATTCTACTCAAACATTTTTAAAGTAGAAAACTTTTTTCATCTTTCTAATGTGAGCTATTACTTAAACCCTTGTAATAACATGTCCCAAAGCCATTGTGGTGAAGGACATATTTTAAAATCATAATGCAATGACAAATTAGAATTACATGGCAAATTATTTAAAATAAAAAAAATACAAAAGGTGTTAAATAAGGATCTGGTGCTTATAGGAGATATATACAAGTATAATAAATGAAAGTCCTATAACTTTTTGAAAATGAGAAAAGATCTAAGAATCCAAAACCCTTTGGGGATAAATCTGCATGAAACACAGTTTTATAGAGATGAGAAAATGTTAGTTACAGCATCCAATTTTACAAACCTTGGAAAATACTGTGAAATTCTGTGTTTAGATTGAAAGAAACTGGCAAAGTGAGCTCAGTAAAACAGCTTTTAAAAGCAAAAATAAATTCTTTTGTTATATTAAAGGTAATGATATATACTACAATCTTTTTGTTAGAAATGATCTGAAACAGTAGTGTACATATATGTAGATGAGCCTCCAAGTAAGTCAGTAAAGTTTTGGATTCCATGAAATAAAACATAAGAATCTGTTGTAAGAATCAAATTGTATTTATTAACCAAGTTCAAAGCTATATGCAACTAAACAAATTGAATGATATTATGAAAAGTATATAGGTGTTTTAAATTAATACTATATTTTACTCCAAAGTATCATTCTTTGGGAATCAAATTTGATCTGGTCTTAAAATACATCTCCAAGGGCCGTGAGTTTGGCTCAGTGCCTTAAGCGCCTGCCCTGGCAGGCACGAGGTTATGAGTTCAATCCCTGGTGCCGCTAAAAAAAAAAAAAAAAAAAAAATACATTTCCAAAGAATTCACATTAACTCTTTTTGGGATTACAAAATTATGAATTCAGTATATTTGAGCTACTTGGTAGCAAATTAGCCTTAAGAATTTACTGGTTGTTTGAAACTTGATGAAAGTGGACATCATTATTTACATGAGTGAAAAGGTGCCTATATTGGAAAGACAAGGCAAAAGAAGAATTAATTTTAGCTATATTTCATTCAAGGCTAAACTTTAGGTGTAGCAGATTATTGAAAAAGTTCATGATGATTTGATAGAGTAAATTATTAGATTCACAACTGTTTTCTCACTTGCAGTTGTCTTACATACTGACACTGTTGATGTGAATCCATGATGGGCAAAAGTTAAGCGAAATATATTTTGACAGTACTTTTAAACTATCCATTGATTATTGATCTTAAATCTACAAATATATATATATATATATATAGATAGATAGATAGATAGATAGATATATAGGTATAGATATAGACAGATATAGATATTATAGATATAGACATAGATATGTAGATATAGAGATATAGATATAGATATAATGTTGTGGTTTGTGTCTGAATGTACCCGCAAAGCCTCATGCAGTCATGGAGGCTGGGTCTTTTGAATGCAACTGAAGCTAGAGTTTGTGATTGGTTCATTGTCTAGTGCTGGGATTGGCAGTGTGAGAGCTGCACCTGCCCTGGGGCCGGTAGCTGGCATACAGTATAAGGGAGGGAAAGAGACTTACTCACTCTTTCCTCCCCTTTTGCTCTTGTTGCTTTTGGTGTCTGCTACTGCTGTGAACTGTTATCCCTCTGCCACACAACAGTGCCTTGGCACCAGCTGATTATGAACTAAAACCTCCATAAACTTTGAGCTAAAAAAACCCTTCTTTCTCTAATTTTGGGTGTCAAGTATTTTGTCCCAGCAAACACAGAAAAGTAACCAACAAAATATATATAACACTATATATATATATATATATATATATATATATATATATATAATAGAAAATTTTCATAACTTTTTAAACCCAAGATGTAGTCTTACATCGAGTGCCTCACTCAACTATTAACTTTCCTTCTGTAAGCTGGTATAATGAATTTTGTCAAAATGAAGAAAAATAAGAAAAGAACAGGATCAAAAATATTTCTTTTGTCTATGTGCTATGCCTCTGCCAGACATTTACACAAGTGATTCAACTTTCATTTGTCACTAAATATGAATGTAAAATACAGAGAGTACTTTTAGCATTTCTATATCATGATTGAGAAAATGAAAATTCATTTTATTAAATATTCAGGAACACTAAATAATTTAGTCAAGTCTACATTTTGATATGAGTAATAGTGGGAGTTATAAATGTAAATCCATATTAACACTCAAATTTTCTTCCTACATTTCATACTCAAAATACCATTTTCTGTGTTTTTTTTAATTAAGGCTAAAGATGTTTTGAATTAAAGAAAAATTGCCTTTAAATAATTAACTTTTCATCAATGCAATAAAATCTTATTATAAATTACTGTGTTTGCCTGTTTTTCTTTACAGCATTTCCCCTTTTACTCAATCAACAGATTGTTTAATGTTTTTGTTTGGCCTTGGGCTGAGATTCAGTGGTATAGCCAACTGATTTTCAGAAGCCCCTATTCTGCTGGAGGTGGGAGGAATGAATGTTAGTGAAGTAACGATTCTCTTGAAGGATAGGACTTTGTATGAGGAACCCAAGGCAGAAAATATGTCTAAGTGGAAAAATCTAACCTCGCCCTTGACATTTTGTATACAGGCTTTCCTGGGGGTTCTGCTCACCATGATCAAAGTTTCAAGCTAGGTCTCTCTTCTGTCTCTGTCTCTCTGTCTGTTTGTCTATCTCTTTCATAGTAATTTTATCAATATAATTCAAATGTTATAAAACATACCTATTGGAAATATACAACTTACAGGCAAAAACGTGCATTTTGATGTATGTAATATGTTTAGCTATCATTTATCATGATGATGTTTGTACAATCTAGATATGGTCACATTTCCTTTAGATTTCTTTCAAGAACTAATGGAATAATATTATTTTTTAAGCAAATATCATTATTAAAATGTTTATAGAATTTTTATCACCCTGTATCTCTACACCCATTAGCAGTTTTCTCTATTTTACTCTACCTGCTCTAGAAAAGCACAAATTTACTTACTGTTACCTATTTTGCACATTTTATATAAAGCAGCATATATTGTGAGCTCTTTGCAACTGACTTCACTTAGCGTCATGTTTTCAGGGTTAATGCATATCGTAGGGTGCATCAGTAGTTTGTGGTTTGAATAATATTCTATGTAAATTATACATTAGCTTATGCGTGACTCTGTTGATTATGTTATTTTTTCTCACTGTGGCTTATACAAACATTTTTTATAAAGATTCCTATAAAACTATACCTGTCTTCCCCAAATAAGATCTAACTTTAAAATAAACACTGATAATTACCATGGTGATTACCAGTGTTACAGAAAGTATACCTCACTATTTTCTTTTACCTGGCTTTTATGTAATGGCAAGTAAGGCAGTGATTGGGGGCAGAATTTCTGTTTTTAAGGTTGATTATTTTCCAGTTAGGTCTTATTTTTGGAGAAACAGATATTCTTTAATTTCTCTACATTATGTATTTAGATACAAATATTTTGGGTCATATAGTGAATGCTCATCTTGTCGGTACTGTCAGATTGTTTTCCAAATGTTTATGTCCTTTTACATTTTGACATGCAATATATACTTGTTTAAATTTCTTCACATCTCTTCACACTCAGTTGTAATTATCTGTATTTTTTTCTTATACCTACCCTAGTGGTTGTGAAATGCTATTGTGTAGGATTAAATTGCATTACTCATATAACTAATAATGTTGACCATATTCAAAAATAGCTTTTTGGCTATTTGAAGTCATATTTTATAAATATCTATTCAGATTCTTTTCTCATTTTTAATTCAGGAATTTGTATTTGGTTGTTATTATTATTGTTATTGGGTTATAAGGTGTATTTTATATATTATAGAAAAAACACCTCCTTTTGTACAAGATTTACAAAATAATTGTTTCTATTATGTGGAATTTATTTTTTTTAAATTTTATACAGTTCTTTGAAACATAAACATTTTAAATTTTATGATATTCGATTTTTTCCATTAGTGATTTGATATTATATGCACTTACATTTACCACTTTTATCTCTCTAGAGTCTTAATTCCTTGAAGGAACTACTCTATTAATCGTTGTACTGATCGCATCTCATGGGAATGTCATTGTGTTACTACAACAAAATAATCCCAGCTGAGAAATATATAATGAACAGCAATTTATTTCTTACAGTTCTGTAGGCTGGAAACTCCAAGAACAAGGTCTCAAGAAGTTCAGGTTTCTGGTGAGGGTTCTTTTTTGTCCCATGATTATACCTTGATGCTGTATCTTTTGAAGGGGAGAAAGATGGCATCCTTACGCTGTGGAAAGCATAAAGGCAAAGGAGGTGAATAGTGCGTGAACCATCATCCTGTTTTGTAATGGTCTTAATCCTACTTACCAACAGGATTCTTCATTGCAAAATCATTTCTTAAAGATCTGTTAACGTCGTGGCTTTAGCAAGACCTGGAGGCAATGCATTCTCACCTAGCAAAACTAGTTTGAAATGAGCCTCTTGATAGGAATATTACATTTAAACAAGTTTTTAAATTAGTTACTGCCGCGGTCCAGCCGGGCTAGGTCCACAGAGTCCCCAAAGGTGGGCTGAGCATCGGCATGTGGAGAACAGACACACAAACAGCTCAGAGACTGCGTAAATCTGCTTCTTTTATTGCTTCTACTACTAATAATGCTAGTACTACTATTACTCTCTTACTAACTCTAACAGAATAATTTGTACTTTTTTCTGGCAAAGATTGAAAGTTTATTTTTTTTTATTTGAGCGAAGAAAAACAAAACAAACAAAAACAAGAACAACAACAACAAAAAGATGACATATATAGTAAAAACAACAAGCAAAAGAGACAAGCAAATGACTAGAGTAAATACACAACATTGCAGGTTTACACAACCGGTAGATAGAAGCTTGACAATGGTTGCAATATTGCGCGTCGTTATCTTTAAAATGGTTTCTTACATTAACGGATATAGACATGCTAGATTGATCTAATCATATGAGTATTAATTGTTCTTTCTCAATAATGAATACATTCAGCAGTGTTCTTTTTAGTTATCTTACATATACATATATACAGGTTTATATCTTTTCCTCTTCCCTTTTCTCTTTCCGCCTATTCCCTTCCCGATTATCTTTGCTCTTTGAGCTGTTTTTTACCCTTCCATAGTATTTATTATAGATTTTGAATCATATATACTTTTCCATTTCTTGCACTAGGGAGACAATACGGTATTTACACGTGTGGGTTTGATTTATCTCGCTTATGAGTATGGTCTCAAGTCGTGACCATTTACTTATAAAAGTCTCAATACAATCTTTCTTAATAGCTGAGTAGTACTCCATTGTATAAAAATACCACATCTTTTATGGTTACATGGTTTCTATGATTACATGATTCGTCAGCATACATGATTTGTCAGCGTAGGCAGAAAGTTTATACTTAGTTAAACACCTTGAAGTGTGTTTGGCTACTAGTAGATTACTGATTGGTTTTAAATTGGTTCAATCAAGTTTCTACATTAACCAAATGCTCCATTGTGATACCCTAGCTAAAAGCCTGCAAAACACAAGACCATATTCAGCCATGATTTAGTCCCCCTATCCTCCTGTGATTTTCTCACAGCTGCAAGTATGCTTCTCTCAAAAGACAAAACATAGTAGCATGTCAATCCCTCTGCATGGAGGTTCCCAAGCAGCCCCAGCCAGCTGGTTATTATTATTATCATCAAAAGCTCTCAAACTTCTACTCCAGCCTTGGCCTCATCGGTCTGAGTTGGTATCAGATCACTACACCATTAATAGTAGAAAAACATTTTATTAACTATCCTTTTGTTCTTAGGGAGTCCACACTTTGTTTACTGATTTTATGCATGGGAAAGAAAGAAGAGAAATTTTTCAACCTGGATCAGAGCACAAGTTAACACAGTAGTTCCCAAGAAACAATAACCCATTCCCACAAACCCAATTTTTATACTGCGGCCTTTTCTTAGAAAATGTCCTCCTTCCATGTTTGAACTTTGTCAGCAGAACATGGGTCTCTCTTTCCGTCCATGTTTGGACTTTGTCAGCAGAACATGGCTAGAAAAGGACGCGGCAAGTTACCAAGACAATTCATGTAAATACTTTAGAAACATTACTTACAAAAACGACACTTTCCCCACGGCCCCACCAGCATTTGTCATATATTATGTATGTATATATCTATATATCTAGATATATAGATATATATATATAGTATAGATATATATATAGTATATATATATATATGTATATATATATATGAATGATAGATAATTATGCTACTAATCTCTGTAATCTGTTAGTTCATCAAAAAGAATGTTTTCTGCTTTCATTGTTTCATCATTCTTTCATGCCCATATGTTGTAACCAGAGCAACTACTTTGAAGAAAATAATAAGCAATATATTAATCATTGCTAATGTCCTATTCTTTTATTTTGAACTTCTGTAACATCGTTTTTATTATTGCTTGCTTCAAAATTAAATAAAACTGACTCTTTGATAGTACAACTAAATACAAGTTTAATGAACATGGAGACAGATAGTCTGCTTGAATTATAGCTTTACCACCCTCCAGCTGCAAAGCACACGCATCTCTCCTTATCCTCCAAAGCAGTTCGTGTAACCATTTTTCCTCAACTTACCATGAGACTATAAAAATACACAAAGCACCCATAAAATGCATAAATCTAGTGAGCACAATATGTTAACTATCATTACACTTTTGTCTATGTTTTGATTTATGAAACATAGAAGTAACCAAAAATATTCCATTTAAATTTGCATTATGATGAGTTAGCAAATAGCATAAAGTTGAAGTGACTAGAAATAAAAATAATGTTTATATGACAGTAAAGCAAATTTTTATGTGTAGAGCATTTTTTCTAAAATTAAGTCAGAAGTAAAAACGATACTGCTGCATCAGTGAATAAGGTATTTACTATTTGTGAATTAAAACTGAAAATGAATACAGTAGATAATTAAGTTTGTTCAAATTCTAATTTCTAACTGATAAAATATTGAGAAATCAATGTTATATTTTGAATCAGAATAGCACTTTTTATTTCACTATTTTTATTTTATTGAGAAATGAAATCACATTCATTTAATATATAAGATTAAATGCATAAATATGTAAAGGGAAAATCAGAAACTTTCATATTTTATTAATTAGATCCACTATTTCTAATTTTTGTATTTTTCCAGTTTTTCTTTCTACATTTTATGAGTAAATGCAATATAGGAAAAGGATTCAGTGCCATAACATTTTTTCTTCAATATTTTAATATGTATTAATTTTTCTACGTTCTGTCATTTATTTATTTTTAATACTTTTACCTTACCATAAAAGCATGTATTTTCTACATATTTTACAGGGAGATTTCCAATAATATCTTATATTTCTTTTATATAATGTTCAAGATGTTGAAACTACAAAAGACATGATTTCCACTGTAATATTGAAAACAAGTTGAACAAACTACTTTTTGTGTAGGTAAGATTGTGACTCTTACTCATTGAGTAGGGTAAACTGTGTGTGTTTTAAAGAAATGTTAGACAGTTAAGCACTCAATGAACCCACGTGAATTAAATCTGGAGAATTAAAAGTTCCTTTTTTTTTATTGCAAAGAAGAAACTGGTGGCTTCCTTTAAAACTTGTAACCCTGCAAAATTGGAGACATTTCCCATAGAATGATAGTAAGAAAAGAGTCGGTCAGACTTCAACATATGAATGAACGCTGTGTATAATCTGGCATCCCATATAAATTTTTGAAGTCCAAAAGCCACAAATCAAGTCTGCACTCAACTTCCTCAACTTTCCCTGAGGCCTTCAGTGATTGTATGAAGTAGAGCGTTGCATCTGAAGGCTGGAAGCAGAAGGTCTGTTTTCCAGACAGCACCAGTCCAGCTAAATTCAGAAAAACAGCTCACTATGGTTCAGTGTTCTTTCTCTTACCTACTGTTAGGAAAATAGATGATTTTGACTATACAGTGATATAGTATCTTTCTATTTGACATTTTTTTACAGTGAAAAAAACATTTCTTAGAAATATAATGATTATTTTATTGTAGCAATTTTCTTTTTGCAACTCATTTTATTTTAAAATAACACAATAATTGAGTAAATGATAATGTGCAGTGTGGTGTTTAGATGTATGTACATTGCCTAATACAATAACTGAAGCATTTAGCGTATCTATCACCTCATCCATTTGTCAATTTTAGTGAGAAGACTCAAAATTTTCTCTATTGTACTGATATATTGAACGTAAGTTATTAACCATAACACCCTACTGTGTTTCAGACTAAGCACCACTATCTATTTCTTGTATCTAATTGCAACCTTGTGTCACTGACTAATCTCTTTCTCCCCTCACCTTCCCTATCCCATCTCCAGCCTCTCTGACAACCACTCTTCTAATCAGTTTCTTTAAATTCCACTATGACTTAGTTCATGTAATATTTATTTTTGTCACTGGCTTATTTCACTTAACATAATGTTCTCCATTTTCATACATGTTACTCTAAGTAACAGAAGAATTTATTTCATTTCTCTGACAGAAGAGCATTCATACATATTGATTCATATTGACTAAAACTGTATGTATATATGCATACACACATGAACAGTTATAACTTTTTTATCTATGCAACATTTTTATCTGTAGATGGATGCTTAACTGTACTCCATATCTTGGCTATTTCAAATAATAAACATAAGAATGTAGACATCTTTACAACATACTGACATCATTTGATTTGAATATATACACATAATACTGGAATTGAAGCATTGCATTATTGATAGTTCACTGTAGTGTCAACTTGAATAAGAAATGTATACGGGTTAGTTTCTGGGTGTCTCTGGATGATTGCTTGCCCAAAAAGGGAAGATCCATCTTGTGTATGGAAAGTACCAAAGAATTGGATAGTAGACTACGGGTAACAAAAATGCAGAGTAGGAAGTCTTGCTTCTGTTTCTTAGGAGGAGCTCTCCTTGGACATCTGTCTACAGGTTACCAGCGAAGACTCCTCAGCCTTACAACTTTCAGGAGTGGACTTGCAAGCGACTCTGCAGTGAGCCTTTATATCACTTTCCATATGGTTTTGCTAATTTCCACGGATGGTGTTGTATTGGGTAATACCCTATGTACCCCCAAGTCCTCATGTACTTTTGATGAGGCTGAGTCTGATGCTTGTGATCAGTTTGTTGTCTAGTGCCAGGATTAATGATGTGACTGCTACACCTTCCCAGGGGTGGAATTGAGATACAGTGTAAGGGAAGGGGGGTCTTCCTCTTGCACTTCCGTGCTTCCACCTCTCTCTATCTCGCCCCATCACCCCATACTGCCTTGGAGCCAACTTATAGACTAAAACTTCCAAAAAACTGTAAGAATAAACCTTTCCTTCCCTAATTTTGTGTGTCAGGTATTTTGTCTTGGCATCGAGTAAAAAATAACTAAGACAGAGTTTGGTACTGAGAGTGGGGTCATTGCTGTGACTATTCCTGACCATGTGGTTTGAGAGCCTTTGGAAATGGCTTGCAGGGAAAGTTTGGAAAGGTTTGGAGATGTTGCCTACATGCATAGAGCTGAAAAAGCTTAGGCTGTTCTATGTGGGAGATTCTGGTCAGAGCCCAGGAGACCAGAAGGCTGATAAAAAGCCTGCTGGTAAAAACCAGGCTCGGGAGATTTCTGCTGGGAAAAAGAATGACATTGGGTGTTGGACTCCACATGATGTGTGTTACAGGTTGGCAAAAAGTTTGTTTACGTTCTATCCATGCCCAGAGACTTTGCCTGAGACTGAGATTAAGAACAAAAGACTAATCACTCTACAGAGAGAAATTTCCAGGCAATCTAGTGTTGAAATGGTGGCCTGGCTTTTGTTGGGGGCTCTTAGCCAGATTTATGTTGTAGGTAAAGAGCAAGGAGCCCGGCATGGTGATTTAAAACCTTGTGAGTTTGGCCAGAAAGTTCTGGACTTTAAAGATGGAGCTGTGACCTTGATTGCGGAAAAGAAACAAAAAAATAAAAAAGATGGCCTGGGGGCATCCCGGGAAGCAGCGGGCCTCCACCCTTTGCAGCCTCAGGTCTTCAAAGTTAAAGAGTTTGTTCAGAGGAAAAAGCCACAGAGTGCCCTATCCCAGGGTGGCGACGAAAAGCCGCAGAGTGCCCTGTCCCAGAGTGGCGACAAAAAACCACAGAGTGACTTGTCCCAGAGTGGTGACAGAGGCCACACCATGTCCCAAAATGGCAGTGGCCATGCAGGATTCCAAAATGGCAACATAGAAAAGCTGTTCCTCACAATCAGGTTCAAAGAGCTCAGTGATCCAGACAGTCAACCCCTACAGCCAAAAGAGAGAAAAGCCTAGCTACTGCTCCAGCCTGCAGTGGACCTTGGTGACATCCACGTGGCGCTGGTTTTAAATACAAAAAAAGGCTAAGACAGCTTCTGCCTTGCCTACAGAGAGCCATATATAAAGATGTAAGGGTAAAGCCAAAAAACATAGATCGTCCAAAAAAAGCTATTAAAGTTAAGACTCCTAAAGATGCCACAGGTGTAGTCACTCAAGCCTGTTAGAGCTTGTAACCAGATTACTTGAAATGCTGAGCAGAAAACTCCAAGACTTAATGTTTGCCCTGCTGGATTTTAGACTTGCTTTGGTTCCAAAGTTTTGTATTCCCCTGTTTGTAACTTTTGAAATGGTAATGTTTATCTTGTGCCTTTATATGTTGGAAGTGCTTAACCTTGTTTTCATTTGTACAGGGGGTTACAGATAAGAGTTTGCCATAGATCTCAAAAGAGATTTGAGACTTAGACGTTTCAGCAATGCTAAAACTATTAAGACTTTGACAACTCTTGGAGATAGACTAAATGTGTTTTATATTAAAGATGTATATGAGTCCTTGGGGGTCCAGGGGTGGAATGTATCAGGTAGTATGCTATGTACCCCCAAGTCCTCATGTACTTTTGATGGGGCTGAATCTGATGCTTGTGATCAGTTTGTTGTCTAGCACCAGGATTAATGACGTGCCTTCTACACTCGCCCAGGGGTGGAGCTGAGATACAGTATAAGGGAAGGCGGGTCTTCCTCTTGCACTTCCATGCTTCCACCTCTCTCTCTCTCACCAGCGTGGCTTGTGACTTGCAGCTTGCAGCCGCCATAAATTATAGCCCTGTCACCCCATGCTGCCTTGGAGCCAACTTAAAGACTAAAACTCCCAAATAACTGTAAGAATAAACCTTTCCTTCCCTAATTTTAGGCATCAGGTATTTCGTCTTGACAATGAGTAAAAAATAACTAAGACACGTGTTTAGGAATTTTCCATTCTCTATCTCCATGCTAGCATTTATATTTTGTCTCCAATAGGAGTTAATCTAATTGGACTAAGGTGTTACTTCTTTATGGCTTGATTTACGTTTGTCCAAACATTAGATGTGAAACATGTTTTTGTGTAATTGTTTATCATTAGTGTGTCTTGAGAAATATCTATACATTAATTTTCTTCCATTTCAATCCAATTAATGGCCTTTTGCTACTGAGTTGCTAGAGTTTCTTGTTTAGTCTGGATATTGATCTCTTTTCAGATGCATAGTGGGTAAATTCTTTTTCCATCTGTGTGTTGTCTCTTCACTCAGTTGAATATCTCCTTTGCTGTCCAGAAACTTTTCAGTTTTATATAATTTTGTTCATATATTTTTGAAATGAGCTTCTGAATTATCTTTAGCAAAAAATAAAAATAAATAAATAAAATGCTCAAAATGTCGTGGAGCATTTCCTCAGTAATTTTTTCTATTTGATTATCATTTCGGGTCTCATAATCAGTCTTCAATCCATTTTCAATTGACTTTTGTATACGAGGAGAGATACAGGCATTTAACACTGTTCTTTTGATGTGGATATCTAATTTTGCCCACACCATTTATTGAAGAGGCTGATTTTTCCCCTTTATATGCCATCCTATTTAGTTATTTTAATGTTAATTGGCAACCTAAATTATTATTCTGATATACACTAAAATTATAACACATATTGTATTATAAATATATTATTGTCACATAGATCATATTTCTTAAAATTTTGCTTATATGTAAATAATGAATCATAAAATTCTCTCTGACTTTTAGATTTTTAAAATATATTAATTTTTTGAGGTAATATAATCATAGGGCACATTTAAAACTCTGTAATAATCTTTTCCTAGAGTGGTAAATTCAAAATTTATTTGAAAGTGTTGTAAGAAATTAATATTACAATGATCTTCTTCTTATATGTCCTTAAATGAGAATTTTATAGGAAAATTTATACTCACAAATAGTAATAGAATTTTGGTAAAAGCGATATATTTACAACTATGGAAGGAGACTATAATTCCACTCTCAGGGTGTAGGTATTTATGTTCTATATTTCCCATCAACATGATGCCTTGTGCAGTTTTGTAAATATAACCTATTTGCTTTCACTTGCATTACATAACTACAAGTCACTATGAACATATATAAATATTTATGTAATTTTCTGTTTTTTTTATTTTACTGTAGGAGTTATCTTTTTTGTTTTTTTTGCAGAATTTTCTTGCATATTATTTTAGTATATGTTAATGTTAAGCAAATTTCAAATTCTGTTGCCAGTTGACCTCAGAATCATTTTTCAAAGAAAAAAATATTAAAAAACTTTAACCAGCTAGAATATTGATTCAAAAATTAATTGAAAGTTAAATGTCTGCAAAAAAAGACAATATTATATATAGAATCAGAATGTCATCTTAACTATACAAGTAGTTGGGGTGACTACTCAAAAAATTTTGGTAATGAGATCCTCCCCTCTTCTCTAAATTTTTCATATTTATTGAGAGTATTGCAGTGCTTTTATCTGATTTTATGTCCCTGTATTATAGTTACATGAGCACATTTTCCTTTTGGCAGATAATGCTACAATGTGCACATATAAATCCTATTTTCATGTTTATTGTTGTCATTGTCATTGACACAAAGGGCTGCATGCACAATCTGTGACCATAGTTTGATGACATCAAAAATTATAAATATTGCATTTAATACCAAATCTAGATGGGATATTCATGTGTTCACTAATTGTTGTCTTGAAATAACCCAGCAGCATACATGTCCGGCAGGTGACTAACTTCTAGTTGCATTGGGATGCCTGTCCTTGTGTGACTTGTTGTTGCCCCCTCAGCACTAGTCCTGAATCCTTTCTTTCAGGAAGTCCACCAGCTCAAGGGATGCCTAATATAGGAAAACACATTCTCATCCAGGATGGTTTTCAATAATAAAGAAAAATTTGTGGTTTTCTTTACATATGAAATACAGACATGACAGGGCAGATTTATATTCTTCCTGTCATAGTATTTATTAAATCTCAAGGTAACTAACACCATGCCCAAGTAATGACTATTATCCTTTTCTAACATGCAATATTATATAGTATAAAACGTCTAATAGCATAACTTAAAAATAAATGATAAACACATGATGTGTTTTTTGGTCATGGCACACAGTTTGGCATTTACATGGTATCTTAGTTACATTTCTCATTGCTGAGATAAAATACCAAACACTGAAAGTTAAAGGAGGAAAAGGTTTATTTTGACTCACAGTTTGTAGTGATTTCAGTCTGTAATTCACTGGTTCCATGGCAGGTTGGGATAGCGGGGGGGCATTGCAGAGGAGAAATCATTCATGGCAGGCAGAAAGCAGCAAAAGCAGTAAGCAGCAGTGGCAGCAGCACACTTTCTGTCCCACTTTTCTATCCAGGCTGCAGGCTTTTTGAGCAAGTAGTGCACTAAGGGTTGCTTTCTCATTGTCCACACCCAGAACTATGCCAAACCAGTAAGTGAACTAATTTATTAATCACACGTCCTTAATCCCAGTATCACTCACCCAAGAACCAACCACCTCTGAAAAGGTTCACCTGTGATAGCATAAAGCTTTGGGAGGACATCTAGATACGAGTCATAATAATGGGCAATATTATTTCAAGTACTTATTTTTGCTACATAAGTGAATAGTAATTGAAAACTATGTATGTGGTTTGTTTAATTTTCCAACTTTTGCTTTCATCTTATCTGACAAATACACTGAGGTGAAATAATATTTATATAAATATGTGTGCTATTGGATTTGTCACTATGTTCGTATACAAATGAAATAAAAACTTTGTTGCATTTAACATATCAACGTGAAAACAACATGTTTAACAGAAATCACGCTGAATAGTAGTGTCAAATGAATTCCTAAGGAGGCAAAAAGCTACATAATTATTTATCCAGATATGTTTGCAAGGTTCGCATTTACTGTTTTGTTTGTACCTGCAGAGTATCTTCACCAAAATATTTTGTACATTATTTTTAATATGATGTATTTGAAGTTCTGCAGTAGCATTTTATCACTATCCACTTTGTTATCATAATCTATTTTAAATAAAAAGAGGTACAAAATTTCCATAGCATAATAGAATATTAAGTGTAAGAAAACAAAAGCAGCAGTACATAATTGATGTATAAAGGTAGAATGATTTCACCCTGTTAACTAAATTTATTTAAGACAAATTGGCTAATCTTTCCTTTGTCTTATCATGGGAGACTCCCTCTCTCTCCTCACTGTTTCACACAGCTTCTGTAGTGAAATAACAAATTATTCTTAAAATTCTTGAATACATAAGCATAATTATAAAATCAAACTTGAAAAGTAAAAGCAGAAGGGAAGTTAATATTTCTTAAAGCATGAGAATTTTTGGCGTCAAACTTTCTATGTCTTTGAGATTATAGACAAAATAATGAAATATTTTAAATGCCTAATAAAATAACTTCAATTTTAAATATTGACAGCTGAAACAAAATAAAATCATCCTTACATCTTAGGTAAATAAAAGAGTGAAGTCCCACTAAACAAAAAAACATAGAGAACCATTAATACGTTGCAGCAAATCATTAGTATAAATATAATTTATATCGGTTCTAGTCTATGCTTCATTTGTGTGGGTTGAGAACTGATCTGTATATCTGATCTGCACAGGCAAAAAGAGCAAGGCCATGTACTAAAGTAATGGGCTGCAAATGACAGGATGCCTCTATGTATTTTTAAGCAAAAATAGTGCAAAAATAGAGACTTCTTACAATCATTAATAAGACAGAAAATTGGGCTTTTGAAAGTGGCAGTTCCCAGAGAAACTCAGGAAGCTTCAGTAGCAGAAACTACAGCAAAGGTCACACGGATAAACCAACTGGTCCACACATTGCAGCTGTTACTGTAACAAAAAAATTCCCTGACCCCTGTTTTTTTCTATTGGTCACATAAGTGATAAAGTACCAAGAACATTATTGCTTTAGCCTGCATGATTTCCCCATCCAAATTATGTGGCTTTTGACTGCCTTATCATGAACCACACACTAAATCTTCTGAAGAAGACACATTATGGAGGAATTTTCCTCAAGTAAGATTTAAAAAAAAAATTAAAAAGTAAAAGGAGGGGCTAGACTATTGGAGAAAAATATGTGCACATTCTTTATCATATTCATTTGTCAGACACGTAATGGAAAATCGTATCTACACGTCTTCATGGATTACAGTTCAATATCTTCCCTCTCACAGCAACTACTAGTGGGTGAAGACACATGTTGATGGGCATGCTGCATTCTAGTATCTGAGTTTGTGTGTATGTGTGTGTGTACAGGAGGGTGAGGAATGTGGCAGTCTGATTTTGCTATTTGGAGCACAGTTGATGAATGTTTTTATATTAATAACTTATTCAAATAATCTATATTAAAACAATCCTTAAATTGTCAATATGAATAATATCTTAATGATCTGAAATAAAATTAAATTAGGAGATAGCATTAAGTGATAGTTCTACTAAGAGATTACTGTCAAACATTGAGACTTTTCTGTGATTTTATGAGTCTTTTTGGCAGCACAAGGTATTAAACTCAGAGCCTTTGACATGTTAGGTAAGTGCTTTACTACTAAGCTACTATTTCCAGCCACTTTTATTAATTTTGAGACAGTCTTATTTACCCAGACAGCCCTTTTTCTCAGGATCCCTCTGCCTCAGTCTCCTGAATAGCTGGAATTATACAACTGGACCAGAATAGCTGACTTTATTTGCCATTTTTAGTATTCACTGTATTTCATTTATTTCAATTTTAAAAATATACAGAAAAAGCTGAAAATTTAAGTAAACTCTCTCTCATTAACTGAAATTTAGAGCAATATTATCTTAAACCACACAGTTATATAATGGCTGCATTTTAATTCTTGTATTTCTATTCTAGCTTGAATGTCTTTCTTACTATCAAGACAAATGTTTGTCAAAGCACCAGAAAAAAGAATATGTTAATAAGTTGGAAGTCCTTTAGCTTTAGTTGCAGTACAGTGGCCTATTGTTCTACTAAAGTGTAGCCATTATTTTTCAATATATGTTTACAAAAATATTTCCATAGTAAAGTGCAAAGTTCCCATAAGAAGCATTTATCTCCTTAGGTAATATTTTTTTCTAGTCCTTCTTTTCTATGTGAATGCATTGAACTAGGTTATTGCAAGAAACACTACTCACAAAGAGGTTTAAACTGGCAATTGGTGCAAGTTCTTTCTGAGTGAAGATTTTGAAATTGAGATCTCATCAGTACAAATCACACCACAATGCAAAATTTTGTACCAGTGATCAAAAATGTAGGTGAATTATGCACCAAAACTGCTTCATAAGAATAACCATTCTGCATCCCTAATGCCAGGTGTAAGATGCAATGAAGTTTCATCACAAATTTCATACTATGGAATTTATCTGGTACAAAATGTTTCTCTGAATTTTTATTCAATAGAAATAAATTAACAAGCAGCAACAAAAATAGCTTTCATAGAGTGCCCATTTTCTTATGTTAAATATCTTTTGGCTTTGTATAGTATGCATTAATTTATAGAAACCTTGCATACCCGTCTGAGTTCAATGAAATATAGAATTCACATAGTAGGTTAGACATGGGATGCTTACAACAGCAAATTAAAAAGCTTGATAAAAGACTAATAATGGTATCTAAGGAAGTTCAATATGGGAGTGTACCCTAGGGGAACTAGGAGAGGGCTGAGCCACGTTTTCCATGTTGTTTTGCCAGATTGTAGTTGTAGTTTTGCAGACAAAAAAAAAAAAAAAGTAGGCCTCCATGTGGAGTACAGGTTTGAAGAGAGAGGATAAATAATCAATGTCACAAGTGTGCAGTGGGAGTCTGAGTCTTCATAGGTGCAGGGGTCCTTTGAAGCACACAGTTTGGGCGGTGCTTACAGAAGGAGGCCCACTTGGTGGATGATCACTCTTGCTACAAACTGTGTGCAGGCTGTGCAGAGCTACACAGAGGCAAACCAGGCCCAGGTGGGCACAGATCTTTACTGTGAGTAGGCTCAAAGGTGTCTGCTCACAACTCCAGCAGGAAGTCTTTAAAGTGTGCAGGTGGCTATAGAAAGGTTGACACCAGGCCTTCTTTGCTTAAGCTGTAACTAGCAAATGATCCTTTTCCTCCTGCAATGTCTCTTTGAAACTTTACTGAGCAAATGTCATAGCATACACACTTCAAAGGAGCAATATTTAAAAGAATCCTCTTGTTTATCCCTGAGCATTTACTGGGAAGCAAAATGTTGATATCTGACAGTGTGATTAAGTTCAAGGAAAGCATTTTTGGTTATTCAGCTTCCATAATTAGTCCCCTACATGCATTTCAAATCATTATTACAAAATAAAAATTCTATATGTGAACCTAAACCAAACACGCTGATCCTTCTTATTAGTGAAGTTCTATTCTCAAAAATGAAAGGATGCAAATTCTTAGCAGTTATTTTATCTATCAAGGTTAAATTCTCAAATTTGGTCAGAGAAGTCACTGAACAATTTGCCTTACTGAATTGCAAAGACTGAATTGTAAAACTATCGATAAGTACTTGTGAAAACACATATAAAAGAGATGAGGAATAGGTAAAATATATTAATTAGTAGATAAAAATAAACAGAGATGTAACAGACATTGGTAACAAACAAAAGGTGATGAAAAATATACAATGGATATTTACATAAAGTTGCTTTGTAGTAAAAGACACATTCTATTAATCCCCTTCAAGTACATCTTTACTTACCATATCTTTCTTGCCACTCCTGAAGTCTTTCTGGAAGTCCCCTTTTGTGAGTGTCTTTACAAGTTATGAAGAAATTATGGTGAATGGTATTGCCATCCTTTTGTGAGTGTCTTTACAAGTTATGAAGAAATTATGGTGAATGGTATTGCCATCCAATGGAATGTCAGGTTTGTAAAAGTATTACTGTGTGTCCTCATCAATCTTATTCACTGAAAATGGCACAATGTAGAATCTGACTCTTCCCTAAAAGCAAAATAATCATAACAGGTAAATGTACTCAATGAATTCAGGGTATCAAGGCAGCCACAACAGCACAACTGTAGACACTCAGAAAAGAGGTCTTCCCAAATTGCTCCTGAGAGAGGCAAACATGATGGATAAGTGTATGCAACCTAAGTGGAAATATTTTGAGGGGATTAAGGGCAGTGTGTCTTTTATTCTAATATTTTTTTAATTTAAACATTCACTATTGTTCGATCACACCTCTGTATAAAAAATTTCTACCGGTTTAATTCCTGCAATTAGTCATACATTACAGTTCATAAGCAAACTATTATCATTCTACCTTGTAATTTATATTTTCCTTGTCGCATTCAGGACCTCAGTGTTGTGGTTTATATCTAAATGTTTCCCAGAAGTCCATTTGATGATGGTGGTAATTAAAAAGGTGATTGAATCACAGCCGTGTGGTACTTATAAGTGGATCCATCCATTAATGAGTTCATAGCTGGATGCACCTGACTGGAAGAGGTGGTTCCCTGAGGACATGACCTGAAAGGGTATATTCTTATCTCTAAGTCCTTCGTTCTTTTTCTGCTTCCTGACTGCCATGAGTTGAGCAACTTTCTCCCTTCGAGCCAGCTGACCATGGACAGAAACCACAAAACAATAAGCTAAATTAAAACTCTTCCTTTATGTGGTTATTTTATTCCAGCAACAAGAAATAGAATACTTTCCTCTGCATTATTTCTGTTGTAAAATAGCTATTTCTTCATTATCAAGTATCAATGTACATATGTATGTGTGTCTGTGTGGATATATATATATATACACACACACACACACACATAGAGAAATATGTATAGGGAGAGAGCTTACTAATATATTAAGATGCATTAAGATTTACAGAATTGTTGGGCCTATGTAGGGAGTAATGCATGTATTCACTGCATTATTCTTTCAACAATGGTGGAACCTTGTCATATGAGCTCAATTCGTTCCCGAGGGCTGGCTATATCTCAGGTTGCCAGTTGCTGTGTTGAAGGCTCAAGCTCCTCAACACATCCTTCAAAATCTCTCTCCTGTATATAAGCAGATCTCAGTGTCCTTAGATTTTGGCCTAAGATTTCTCAGCTAAGCCCATATGGGAAAGGACATAACGTTTCCTTTAGGACTCTTAAGGGTTAAATCTGTATCTGAGTCCATCTTGAAGCACAAGCAGCTAGTATTAGTGCCATAACTCAAGACTTTGACTAACATTCCAGGCATAACCCAAGTTGTTCACATGTCAGGCCGGTTGTAACTCAAGGGTTCACTGTGTTGATTGTGTCAAAAGTGATAGGAAGGTGGAAAAAAGAAAAAAAATTGCTTATGGTAAAAATAAAATATGCATAAACTTTTAAACACTTAAAGAAATAAATAGCATTATAATTCTGTGTATTGCCACACTCCCTCTGCTCAAATTAGAAGAAATTAATTTAATTTGTTTGACAAGAACGTCCAGAGAGCTTATTTGTTTTTTCATTTAGAAAAAGAAGTCAAGAATTCTTTCGAAAATAATAAATGTGTTACTTAATTTTATATGTCAATTGACTGGTTCACGGTCTCTAGCTATTTGATCATTCTATCAGTCTGGTTTTGGATGAGATTCAACTTTAAATTAATGGAAGATTGATTTATAATATTTGTTTTGAAAATTAATGTGCATCTGAAAATAGTAATTCAGACTGTCTTTTCATTTAGTTTCTTAAAGAGCAAATTGTCAGGATTTTTGTTTTTGTTTTGATATTCGACAATTTCGGTTTCATAGTATATTTTACTTTTAATTGGAATTTCCCTGTTTTTTAAAAATTTCCATTGTTATAAGTGAAGTTTAATTTATTTTTGTACACATGTGGACCAGTTGATATAGCTTCTTTGAATTGTTTGTGTCTTCTCTCATTTTTGTGTAGTACTTTTGATCTTTTCTCAAATTTTCAATGTTTTTTCTGAATGAGCAAATAAAATGATATATATTTCTCTTCTATAATATGATGCTTTGAAACATATGTACACTGCCTAGCAGTTAAATTTATCTAATTAATATATGTTCTATTATGCATTATTAAGATCTACTACTGTAGAATTCCTATGAATATAAAACCATTTTTATAGTCACCATACTGTATCTAAGGTCTCAAACATATTCTTCCTTTTTAACTGTAATTTTTATGCCCTTTAACTGATTATTTCTACCTACCATACTTCAAATCATCTCAACGTTATTCTATTTGAAATATTACACTGTTTAAATTATATGCTTAAAATGGTACCTTACAGTTTGTCATGTGTTTTTTCTTTTGGTATTTATACCTTGAAAATATTTTATTTTTTTCTTGATAAGTTTACCAGTTATTTCTTTTTTCTTTCGAACTCACAACCTCACAGCTGCCAGGCAGGCTCTTAGGTCACTAAACTAAATCCCCAGCCCTTACCAGTTATTTCTTTTAGTTTAACTTTTGAAAGCCTTTGTCTCCAGTCAGACTATGAAAAAAAAGAAACAGAGATATACAGTATTGAGGAGAAGAATTCTGAGTTTTACAGAGATCACTTTCCTAACTCTACAGAAATAGTAATATTAAAGTCAAAATTGCAAAGATTAGTGGTTCCAAAGGACATGAGTAGAATCTTCCAGTGGCACTTTCATTCCCAGAAGATGGTAAAATAATTGAGCATAGATGAGTAGATGATATCAAGGAGGTGACATGAAGTGATGTGAACCAAATAGTATAAGATGTAAACAAGCATTCAAAAAAAAAAATAGAATTCTACTTTTGGAACTCTAAAAATCTAATCATGTTTACCTGAGTGTTGAAGAATACAAGAGATTTAAAAAAAAAGACAGCCAAAAACACCTTGAATTCAAGCTAAATCTGAGTGGTCTCATTAGAGGATAAACAAACAAAATTAAGATCTTCAGATATAGTACCTTCATTGAAAAGATAATTGAGGAGAAGAAATGGCAGTAAAACAAAACAAAACCTGATTTACAGTATGGTATAAAGCAAACAGGGAAAGGACCTTGTTTTGGAGAAGAAAGGAAAATTATATGCACTTTCACATATATTTTGGCACACATTAACAGGTGGAAAAAAAGTAGAATACCAAAAGTATGCCAATGTCTTCACCAGGAAATAGGCCTATGAATTTTGTTTATTTTCAATTGAGTTATCTTCTTGAGTCATTAATTGGTATTAGCTCCTTTGTGTCATCTTTTGTGCTGTACTAGCTAAAAGGTAGAGATACAATATCATGAACGATCACATCTTTCAGTAGGCAAAAATATATTTATACTAACTTCAAACCTTCCTTTGTCTTTGCATTTGCTACCCAAAGTTTGAGGGCTGCAAGGGTGGTTCAAGAATTAGCTTTTTCAGTTACTAATGTGAAAATAAGAGTGTGAGCTATAAACATTAAGATAACTTTTATAATCATTCTAATACTACTTTGCAGTTTGTTTCTTCAGAATTTCACAAATAGGAAAAAATAAAGCTATCAGTGTGTTCTTGGGAAGTAGCAGGATTTATATTATTCCAGGTGTATTGCTTGGAAATAGTTTTAGAAAAGCCAGAATGCTTTTGTGTTCCTCTGGAAACTTACACGTCTTAGATATAGTAGGGTTTAGAACAAAGTTGTTTTGCTGAGACATTAGGGAAAAGGCAAGTATTTTCTTTTCATTTTTAATGAGGCAAAATGCAGTGTAGAAAAACAAAGTTAAAATGTAGAAGTTGTGTGTTAAATGCATGTCTGCTGGAATGAAAGGATGTATTTTAGTATGCGTCCATTAAATTATTATGATTTTTATAATTTAAATAGAAGTTGAGGGGGGCAGGGATTTAACCCAGTGGTGTAAGCACCTGCCTGGAAATCACAAGATTCCTCGTACTAAAAAGGGGGAAAAAAAGAAAAATATATGTTGAGAGTAGTATTATAATATATACATCGAGGCAATGAAAATACATGCATTTTTCAGAGAATCAAAATTAGTTGCAAAATTATGTCAATGTCACTATTTTAAAGTAACAGTTGTAGTTCTAAAAAAGAACTATATTAGTTGTAAAATTAGTTCTTAGAAAGAACTATGTTAGTTGTAAAATTACGTCAATGTCACTATTTTAATGTAACAGTTATAGTTCTAAAAAAGAATACAGACATATTACACTATGTAACTCTCATTAGGTTACAACAATACCCCAAATATATTAGGTCTTTGCTATCAATTTGAAATTAAGTGTTCCCCCAAAGGTCCATGTGCCACAATCTTGGTCTCCAGTGTGACACTAATGGGACGTGTTGGATACTGAGTATGTGACCTTTAGGTCTTTGGGGTGTACCCTCAAAGGGCAGAGTGAACCTTATTCCCTCCTTCTCTCTTTTGCTTCCAGCTATGAGGTACGCTGTTCTGCTTTGGCATATGTTCCCGCCATCTCACTATGTAATGGAGCCTAAATATTATGAAATAAAACTTTCTAAATTGTGAGGAATCATTTTACTTCACGAGGTATCTAAAAGGAATCATTTTACTTCACGAGGTATCTAAAATTTGTCTTATACTGCTAGAAAGCTAGCAAAATCTTTAATAAACTCAGCCTTTACTTTCCATATTGAACTTCTACTGTCTATAGTTCATGAAGGTATTCCTAAGTATCATGCCTTTACAAATCATATGTAATTAAAAAAAAAGGAAAGGAAAAAAATACTAACTCTTAATAGGTAGTGCGTTAATAGATAGGGCTATAAGTTACTTCAAGGTGAAACAAATCATGACTGTGGCCTCATTTTCTCATGCTTCAAAAATAAATGTAGATTATTTGGTATCTGTAGCGTCTGTGTGCATGTGTTCCTGCGGGTGTGTGCAGTGCATGTAGATAAGAGACCTGATGAAGCTGAGGAAGTGAATACTTATCTCCCTATGCACTAGAGCTGCCCTCAAAAAAATTTAGTTATCCCATATTTAAGCCTGTCAAATTGTATTGTTTAAAAGAATAAGGAAAAAATAAATGCTAGAAGGGATAGCTGTGGACATATTTTTCATTTAACAATTTCTGTGATTTTTTTAGTTTAAAATAAAAAACTAAATATGATACAGAATTCTATAACAAAGTAATAGGAGATTAATAATGCCTAATGTATCGTGTATTGGTATCTTCAAAGTAGTTGCTCAGATTAAAAATTACAGACATGAAAAAGTGTTCAAACAATGAAAGCACAAACCATTCTTTTCATGAGCAAATAAAAATTAGTATTATAATTACTTATCATATATATATATATATATGTATAGTCTTTTCCCTGCTTTCTTTTCTTTTTCCCTACATTGCAATAAAATGTTACCTCTTTCAGAAATAAGGAATAACTGTGGGAAATTTTTTCATACATTTAGAAATATTGTCAGAATATTCATACCTTGTCTTAGCAGATATTATGGAGCTAATGTAATTCTGATAACAAAATACAAATGTAACACCTGTTTCTTTTATAAATATATATGCAAATAATATCTTGACTCTTTAGTGAACCCATTAATACAATAAAAGAAAATAATCATTAACAAGTAAGATTTATTTTAATTTGAATAATTACTTTGGTATTTAAAATTATCTATTACACTACATCATCTTATTACTTCAAAGAAGACAATTGCTTGTAGATATTATGTAGGGATATCCCAGGATCATTTTCTGCTGTTTTCTGAGATTTACCATAATCATTGATGTTAGCACATTTGCACTTACCATGACTATTGATATTTACAATACCTCTAAATATTTCCTTTCTGTTACTGCTTTGTCCTTGTATGCCTCCTATTGAGTGCTTTAGTAGTTTATTTTATGTGTGCTACTGAGTGCCTTTGTTTTGGAGATGAGTTGCTATACAGCTTTAATTACATGTAATTAATTTATTATATGAGTAGTATTACAATATTTATGAAAATTATGAAGATATCTAAATACTATATCTATATCTTACCCAAAGCTCACATTTATTGTAATATATCTTATTGTTAATATGCTATAAAACTCATAGTATATTATTACTTTTGCTTTAACATATTGGTAAACATACATTTTAATATGTTCAATCTGTTTTACTTACCCATGTATTTACCTATTATTACTTTGTAATACTTATTTCTTACAAGTTTAGAGTCAAAAGTTCCATCTTATACTAAATTCTTCAGCAACAACAATTTTTTCAAGACTTTCCTGTAGATTAAATCCATTGCAATTGCATTCTCTCAATTCTCATCCTTGGCATTCTCTTCTTAGCTTTTATTTTTGGATCAAGTATTGAGAACCAGAAGCACTACATTAAATTCCCAGCCATTTTTACTTTTATTTGAGACAAGATGTTGGTAAGTCTTCAAGACTGGCCTTGAACTGGACATTCCTTTGCCTTGTGAGTAGCTGGGATTATAGATAGTGTCCACCAGGCCTAGTTTAGCATACATTTCTAATACATATTTTTTAATGTATACAGAACTCTAGCTTAACTGCTTATTTTTTGTCCTATTTGCAATTTAAGTTACATTTCAATAGTTATTTGAATTACGTTTTGGTGAAATTTTGGCTTCACTTTTTCCTTCATTCTTCTGTATATATTTTATCATTTATCCCTGACTGGTGGAAAATATTCTGTTTATTGTTGGTTTTTTAGAAGTTTGACTTAGATATGTCAAGTCATTTTTATTCTTTTTTATAATTGCTAATATTGTTACTTACACTAATGGTAGTCCCTACCTATAAATTTGATATTACTAAAAAGTTGTGTTACAAGTTTTAATTCTGATTGTCCAGAAAAAATACCAAATAGAATAAGATGAACCTTATCACATCAAGTGCAATTTAAAACTGATTTTTTCTATGAAAATTACATTAATCCCTATAGAATTAAGAGTTCTGTGCTCCTACCACTTTATATATTTATAGTAATACCAGTGTCTTAGTTACTTTTGACTCATTGCCTAGACAAGATACCTGACACCCAAAATTAGGGAAGGAAAGGGTTATTCTTACAGTATCTCAGGAGTTTCAGTCTATACTTAAGTTGGCTCCAAGGCAGCCACAAATAGCAAGGCACACTGGCGAGAGAGAGAGGGAGGCAAAAGTGCAGAAACACAAGAGGAAGACCCGCCTCATTTACACTTTATGTCGGCTCCACCCCTGGCTCGGTACAGCACTCACATTGCCAATCCCAGCGCTAGACAACAAACCAAACACAAGCAAGTGCCAAAGTTAACCCCATCAAAAGTATGTGAGGACTTGGTGGGGTCATAGCATACCCAATACATTCCACCCCTGGACCCCCAAGGACTCATATACATTCTTAATACAAAAGACATTTAGCCCATCTCTAAGAGTTGCCAAATTCCTAACAGTTTCAGCATTGCTGAAAAGTTCAAGTCCCAAATCTACTTTGAGATCTATGGCAAACTCTTAACTGCAACCCCCTGTACAGATGAAAATGAGACTAAGCATTTCCAACATATAAAGGAACAAGATAAACATTACCATTCCAAAAGTTACAAACAGGGGAATACAAAGCATTGGAGCCAAAGCAAGTTCAAAATCCAGCAGGGCAAACATTAAGTCCTGGTGTTCTCTGCTCAGCATCTAAAGTAATCTGGTTACAAGCTCCAACAGGTTTGAGTGACTCCACCCCTGTGGCACCTTCCATAGGTTTCCTTGGACAATCCATGTTCCTTGGCTTCACCCTTACATCTTTACACATTGCTCTCTGCGGGCGAGGCGGAAGTTGCCTTAGCCTTTTCTCATACTTAAAACCAGTGCCACGTGGATGCCGCCAAGGTCTGCTGCTAGCTGGAGCAGTAGCCAGGCTTTCTTCTCTCTTGGCTGTAGGGGTTGACTCCCTGGATCGCTGAGCTGTCTGAACCTGATTGTGAGGAACAGCTTCTCTATGCCACCATTCTGGAATCTGGTGTGTGGCCGCCTACATTTTGGTGCATGGCATGGCCGCAAAACTTTTAAAACCTCCTGAGTCCTCTGTCACCACTCTGGGACAAGGCACTCTGCGACTTTTTCCTGCAAGCAAACTCTTTCACCTTTCCCGACTTCAGGCTGCAAAGGGTGGAGGCCCACTGCTTCCCAGGATGCCCCCAGGCCATCTTTTAAATTCTGTTGTTCCTTCTCTGCAATCAAGGTTTCAGCTCCATCTTTAAAGTCCACAGCTTCCTGTCCAAACTCACAAGGTTTTAAATCACCATGTCAGGCTCCTTGCTCTTTATTCGTAATGTAAATCTGGCTAAGAGCCCCCAACAAAAGCCAGGCCACCATTTCAACACTAGACTGCCTGGAAAGTTTTTCCACCAAACTAGTCTATCACCCTTAATCTCAGTCTCAGGCAAAGTCTCTGGACACAGGCAGAATGCAGATAAACTTTCTGCCAAGCCATAACACACATCATGTGGAGTCTAACACCCAATGCAGTCCTTTCCAGGAGAAACCTCCTGAGCCTGGTCTTTACTGGCAGGCTTTCTAACAGTCTTCTTGTCTCCCGAGTTCTGACCAGAATCTCCCATACAGAACAGCCTAAGCCATTCCAGCTCTATGCATGTAGGGACATCTCTGAACCTTTCCAAACTTTCCCCACAAACCATTTCCAAAGGCTCTCGAACCACATGGTCAGGAATAGTCACAGCAATGACCCCACTCCTCTGGTACCAAATTCTGTCTGAGTTACTTTTTACGCATTGCCGAGACAAAATACCTGGTGCCCAAAATTAGGGAAGGGAAGGTGTATTCTTACAGTTTCTCGGGTGTTTCAGTCCATACTTAAGTTGGCTCCAAGGCAGCATGGTGTGGCGGGGCTGCCATTCATGGCAGCCACAAATAGCAAGGCATGCTGGCAAGAGAGAGAGGGAGGCAGAAGCACGGAAACACAAGAGGAAGACCTGCCTCATTTACACTGTATGTCAGCTCCACCCCTGTTGGATACAGCACTCACTTTGCCAATCCCAGCACTAGACAGCAAAACAAACACAAGCAAGCACCATACTTAGCCCCATCAAAAGTATATGAGGACTTGGGAGGAACATAGCATACCCAATACAACCAGCATACATTTTTCATTTCAAAATCTTAATAACTTATCAGATTTGAAAGGTTTAAAGTACGTATTAATTATAAACAACACAACATAATTTAAATTGTTTCACTTTATTCCAAATGTTGTTATAAGGGTACATTCTAAGATCAACTACAAACACAGTTTCTTTCATTAAACAATGTTTAAAAGTTCTTTTCAATCACCTTTACTTAAAAATAACTAGCTGTTTTTATTTAAAGAAATAAAAAACTTGAATTCACCTCAGGCTATTTGAATTAAAGAAGGGAGATTACTGGTGGGCACAGGGACTTGTGTTTTTATATAAATTTTCCTCTTTTAATACATGTAGAATGATATTTGGAAATTTTAACCTGTTATAAAGGGATATCTTCACACAATCCACTTTAGATGAGCTACTGACACTTAATATGATCAATTGAATTATTTGATAAACAGTTATGTTCAAGAACACTAAATTTTTAATTTTAATTTTAATTGATAAATAAAAATTGTGTATTTTGGGGAGTAAAATGTGATGGCATTATTATATTTATCATCTTCTTCAATATCAGTAAATTGTGGAGAATTAATTTCAAACCTATTCTTTTAGAAATCTTGAGACATATACTACTTTAAATAGTATTACTACTGTGCAATGGATCATTAGAAATTATTTCCTTAACTGACTGAAACTATACTCTTCAACAAATATTCCTTCATTGCCTGTCCATTGTTCTTGTCATTCGAGGCTCAGAGTGCTTTCATTTTCATATTTTTATTTATTAGTTTGACATTTTGATTCCATATATAAATGAAGTTTTGTGTTTGTCTTTCTGTATCAGACATATTTAAATTAGCATAACATACTATAAATTCATCTATGTGGTCACAAATAACAAATACTAGTGAACCTTCATATTTATGGTCAACAATATTCCATTGTGTATATATCTACCAAGTTTTCTTTATCAATTTAACAGCATACACTTTTGTAAGTAATCATGGCTCTTGAATTTATTGTTGTGATCAAGGTTACTCTTCAACTCAGCTATAGTTCATTCAATAAATTACCATCTTACAAGTGTTCAGACAATGGTTGCTCATTTTCTAGTAATGGAAAGTTCAAGTAAAATCTGAAATGTCTTTGAATTTAGTTCTGAAGGAGAAACATACTCTACCCTGAACTGCATGACAGCAATACGTTGTGCTTCTTAGTTACTGTACTTTAAAATGTTACCTTATGTTGAAAAAGAACCTTGATATGAACACCATTATTCTCAATTATTAGACTCATTAT
>RJWM01024497.1:0-30655 GCA_004363535.1 Dasyprocta punctata | reverse complement strand
CAAGGATTTAGTGTGGTGGCATAAGCACCTGGCTGGCAAATGCGAGGTCATGAGTTAGATCCCTGGTACCAAAAAAAAAAAAAATTGTTAAGCGACTGACTTTAAGAGGAGATCATCCTGAATTGTCTCAAGGAGTCCATGAAAGTGAAAGAGGGAGGCACAAGAAAGGAGTCAGAGAGATATATGAAATAGCTTTAAACATGGAGGAAAGAGGCTATAAGATGTACTCTAGAAGCTGTAAAGGTCAAGGAAAATAATCATCTTCTGTAGCCTTCAGAAAAGAATGCAGCTCTATTGACAGTTTCCTTTTATACAAGTGAGACTCATCAAATTGTGATCCCCCAAACTGCAACATAAAAAAATTTGTGTTTTGGACCAGTCATCCAGGAACACATAGTGAGGCTGCAGGAGCTGGGAAGTTGTGCCTAGTGACCCACCCACACCTGGGATCCATCTCTGAGACATGCGGGGACCAGGAGTCCCTGCCCATTGATCCAAAGTCATCCAGGAACACTCAGCTAGGCCCAAAGGATTGCAACTCTGTGCTCAGCAGCCCACAGTCATCCGAGAACCTACAGTGAGGTCCTCAAGGTGTGGGAGTTCAACCCTAGCGAACCACCCATACCCAGAAACCATCTCTGAGACCTGTGGGTACTGGGAGTCTTCCTCCAGTGACCTGAAGTCATCCAGGAATCCTCAGTGAGGCCCATGAGGATTGGGAGTCTGGGTCCAGTTGCCCAAAGTCATCTGAGAACTCACAGTGAGGCACTCAAGGACTGGGAGTCCACCTCCAGCAATCCTCACACACCCAGGAACCATCTCTGAAACCAGCTAGGAATAGAGTCTGCACCAAGCAACCTGCAGTCATTGGGGAATATATGCTGACAGCCACAGGGACTAGGCGTCTATACCCAGGGACTCACAGTCACTCGAAAATCTTCACTGATGTCCACGGGGACTGAGTGTCCACCCTCAGCAGTCCACCCACACCTGGGTGCAATCTCTGAAACCCGTGAGTACTGGGAGTCTATCCCAGCAACCAGCAGTCATCCAGGACCCCTCAGTGATGCTTACAGGAACAGGAAGATTACAACCAGTAACCCAGGCACACCCATAAAACATCTCTGAGGCCCATAGGGACTAGAAGTCTATGCCCAGTTACCTAAAGTCACCCAGGAACCCAAAAGCACAGGGACAAGGAGTCTGAGCCCAGAGAACTGCAGTCATTGGCAACCATCAGTAAGACCCACTGTCAAATGAGCTGCCAGCACAGGAATCAACTAGGAATAGAAATCTGACTGATCCAGAGAAACACAGGAAAATGCCAAAATGAAAGAACAAAACGCAATCTCAAACTTCCAGTCTATCCAGGTCAAGTACAGGAGACACTGACATAGATTAATTTGGAAATCAGACACCTGAAATTTCTGAAATGATAGCAATGAAAGTAAAGAAACAACTCCAGGAAGCTGTGAAGGAAATCAGATCAGAAATAATCTCTCCGGTAAAAACAAAAATTATAAACATAATGAAAGAATTAGTGAGTATATCTGAAGAAGACATGGATAAAAAAATAGAGGAGCAAAGGAAAGTGATGGAAACCTTGAATGAACAATGCAGGAAACAATAGATTCAAGGAGATATACAGGAAATCAAAAATTCCATTTAAAGCTGGCAAAACTGCATAAATGATATTGAAGACAGACTCTCAAACTTTGAAGACATGATTGCATCTCATGACCATGAAAGGAAAAATCTCTTAAAAACAACAAAAAATCAGGAAATGACAATTCAACAGCTGCAAGATGATGCAAAGAATACAATATAATAATCATAGGTGTCAATGAAAAAGGAGGCATCATGAATGACATAGAAAGACTATTTGCAGAAGTAATGGCAGAAAATTTCCCAGACATGCAGATAAGCGAGGCATATAGAACTAAAATTAGCCATAACCAAAATAAATCTACACCATGATACATAATAATCAAGATCCCAAAAATTCAGCATAAGAACAAAGTATTAGAAGCCTCTAGAGAAAATAACCAGATCACCCATAAAGGAAAGCCTATCAGAATCATGGCAGACTGGGCTGGGGATTTAGCTCAGTGGCATAAGCACCTGCCTGCCAAGCATGTGGTCATGAGTTCAATCCCTGGTCCAAAAAAAAAAAAAAAAAAACCATGGCAGACTTCTCAACACAAACCATCAAGTCCAGAAGAGCATGGAGTGAAGTATTTCAAGTCTTGAAAGAAAACAACTTTCAAGTCAGATTGATATACCCCGAAAAACTGTCTTTCAAAATTAATGGAGAAATAAGATAGTTCCACAACAAAGAACAACTGAAGAACATAATGACCACACAACCTAACCTACAAAGAGTACTGAAAGCAAACCTAGGAAGAGATTAAACTGACCACAATTCTGAGAACAACAACAGAAACAAACAAACAATCAGAACTAGCAATTAAACACAGGGGAAATGTAGGGAAACAGCAGAAAGATAACATGGCAAAGATAAGCCAATGCATATTAGTTATAGCCATTCAAGTAAATGGACTCAGTTAAGCAATAAAAGAAACAGACTGGCAGGTTGAATCAAGAAACAAAATCCAGCAACATACTGCATATAAGAAACACATTTAACTAGAAAGGAAAGTAATAAACTGAAAATCAAAGGATGAAAAAAATAGTACTCCATGAGACAGGAACCCAGAAAAAGGCAAAGGTAGCTATTCTGTTTGTAGACAAAGTAAACTTGAAAGCAAGAATGATCAAAAGAGGTAAAGAAGGTCACTACATAGTTCTCAAGGGAAAACTTCAAAAGGAAGAGATAACAATCATATATGCGTATATACATACCAAATATGGGAGCCCTGAACTATGTAAGACAAATATTAATAGACATGAAAAATCACATAAGCAATAATACAGTTATATTGGGGGACCTTCACATTCCCACTGTGACAGAGACAGATCAACTAGACAAAAAATCAGCAAACAAATAACAGAACTGAATGAAAATTGTGAACAAATGGGCTTTGTAGAGGTGTACACTGTGATCCACCCAACAACAACAGAATACATATTCTTCTCAGCCAGGCATGGGATGTTCTCTAAAATAAACCATAAACTAGCCCATAGAACATGCTCAAGAAAATATAAAAGAATTGAAATTACTATATATATATATATATATATATATATATATATATATTTGTACCAGGGATTGAATTCACAATCTCGCACTTGCCAGGCAGGTGCTTATGCCACTGAACTAAATCCCTGGCCCTATCCCCTGTATGTTATCTGACCATAGTGCAATGAAATTGAAAATTAATGACAAAAGAAATGGCAAAACTTCCATAATCACATGGAAATTAAATAACATCCTAATGAACAAACAATGGGTCACGGAGGAAATTAAACAAAAAATTAAACACTATATGCAATCACACAAAAATGCAAATACAACTTAGTGGTACCTGTGGAATGCAAAGAAGTCAGTCCTCAGAGGGAAATTTATTGTGGTGAACTCTCACATCAGGAAAACAGAATGAAGATAAATAAACAATCTAATGCTGCACTTCAGACTTCTAGAAAAAGAACAAGACAAGCCCAAATCCCAAAGAAAAAGGAAAATTATAAAGATCAGAGAACAGAAATTAATGCAATTGAGACTATGACAATAATACAAAGAATAAATGAATTCAAAAGTTGATTCTAGAAAAGAATAAATAAAACTCATAAACTCCTAGGTAACGTTATCAAAAAAGTGAAAAAAAAATCCTCAAATTCATGCAATAAGGAATGGAAAGAGTGAAATCACTACAGATCCTATGTAAATACGGATCATCAATAGCTACTTTGAAAACTTTACTTTCGTAGGATCAAAAACAGAAGAAATGGACACATTCCTAGAAAAATAAAAATTGCCAAAGCTGCATCAAGAAGATAAAAAACTTCAGAATAACCCAATATCAGTTCATGAAATTGAAAATCTAATCAAAAGTGTACCAAGCAAAACAAGCACAGGTCCTGATGAATTCACAGCTGAATTCTACAGGAAATTTGGAGATGATTTAGTACCAATACTTTTCAAACTCTTTAATGGAATTAAAAAAGAAGCAATTGCCTTAATTCATTCTGGGAGGCTAATATTACCCTGATACCAAAACAAAAGTAAGACCCAACCAAAAAACTACAGACCAATCTCTCTAACGAACATAGATGCAAAAATCCTCAATAACATACTAGCAAACGGAATGCAACATATCATCAAGAAAATTATACAGGACAACCAAGTGGGATTCATCCCACGAATTCAGGACTGCTTAAACATATGCAAATCAACAAATGTAATACACCACGTTAACAGAATGAAAGATAAAAATCACATGATCACCTCCATAGATGCAGAAAAAGTTTTTGATAAAGTCCAAAACTCATTCACAATAAAAATCCTACAGAAAACCAGAATACCTCGATCTGATAAAAGTCATCTGTGACACACCAACAGCCAGTATCATATTAAATGGTCAAAAACTGAAAGCTTTCACTTTAAAATCAGGAGCAAGACAAGGTTTCCCACTATCACTGCTCCTCTTCAATATGGTCCTACAAATGTTAGCACAGCAATTACACAAGAGAGAGAAATGGAAACAATAAAGATAGGAAAGGAAGAAGTTGAATTATCATTATTTGCACATGAAATGATACTCTACATACAAGAAACCAAAAACTCCACTAGCAGAATTCTAGACTTAATAAGCAAGTTCAGCAGCAAAGCTGGGTATAAAGTCAATTCTCAAAAGTCAATAGAATTCCCAAACACAAACAACAAATTTGCTGGATGGGGTGGTGCACTCCTGTAATCTCAGCACTTGGAAGGTTGAGGCAGGAGAATCATTTCCAAATTTGAGACCAGACTGTGCTCAAAGTTAGCCCAAGGCCAGCCTAAATTGCATAGTGATAGCCTGTCTCAAAAAGACAAAAAACAAAACAAAACAAAACAAAACAAACAAAACAAAACACCTCAGCAAACTCACTTGGAAGGAAATTAGAGAAACCACACCCTTCCCAATTATATCAAAAAAGAAATACAAAGGAATCAATATAACAAAGAAACTAAAAGATTTATACATTGAGAATTACAGTACTCTGAAAAAAGAAATTGAAGATAAATTCAGAAAATGGAATGATATGCCTTGCTCATGTACAGAAAGAATCAACATTGTGAAAATGGCCATACTCTCAAAACTGTTATGCAAATTTAATGCAATCCTGATAAAAATATCATTAGCATACCTCACAGATCTAGAGAAAACATTTCTAAAATTCATATGGAACCATAAGAGACCTAGAATAGCACAGGCAATCTTGGACAACAAAAGTAAGGCAGGAGGCATCACATTCCCTGACTTGAAATTATGCTACAAAAGTACTGTGACAAAATCAGCATGGTACTGGCACAAAAAACAGACCCGAGCATCTATGGAACAGAACAGAAGATATGGACACGAGAAACACATTCAGCCACATTATCTTTAACAAGGGGCCAACGAAATGCCTCTAAAACTCCCATCTCACCCAAAGCTGATGCACGAGGAATTGAAGGGGAAGAAATCAAAAGACACACAAACAAATTATTAAAAATAATATCAGGAAGATAATAAAACCAAAAAATAAGTTTCTTAGCAAGCTCATGGAAGCTATAAATAAACAGAAAATGGGCCAAATTTAAAAACTGATTAATGATTCTACCAAAAACACTAATAAAAGTCAATCAGAGCCAAACAAAATGATCCAAAGCATGAATGATCAGCATAGAGAACAATTAGAGTCAATAAAAGGTTCCAAATAGAAATTCAGGAGATTAAAATTAAGGGCAGACAAAGGGACCAGTATGAGGACAAAGTGTCAGAATTAGAAGTTATAGATCTTGTTGGTGACAAATTAATGAGAAATACCACAAAAGCAATGGGACCATGAATATAGATCCAAAAACTTTCAGAAGATTAATCTAATATTAAATTAGTGAAAAATCTGAAGGTAGTACAAATGGCTTAAAATTGTTTAGTAAAATAATAGCAGTAAACTTTCCAAATAAGGGGAAAGAATTTAGCATAAAGATAAGTAAGTTATTTAAAAACTGTACAACTATGATCAGAAAAGAACTTCTTTTTGATGGATCATAATCAAAGTCCCAGAAGCCCAAAACAAGAATAGAATTTTTAAAGAAGTTACAGAAAATTGACAAATCACCTGTAAAGGTAATGCCACTAGAATCACAACAGACCTCAACACTAACTCTAAAAATCAGGCTGATATATTCTGCAAAACTATCTTTCAAAATTTCTGGAGAAATAAGATATTTTCATGATATAGAGCCACTAGAGACATTAATGAACACAAAACAAGCATTCCTCAAAATTCTCAATGATACCTTAAAAAGAGATAATAAAGTTCACAATGAAAAAAGTCCAATAGAATAAAAGTACCAGGTCAGTTGAGAAGTTAAGTAGAAGGAAAAGATAGGGAATCACCAAAAGAAAAACAAGGAAATGACAGGAAAAAGTATCTATCAGGAATAACATTCAATGTGAATGGCCTCGATTTCCAACTCAAAAGACACAAACTGACAGAATGTGTCAAGAAACAAAATTTAGTGGTATGCTATATATATGAAACATTTAACTCAAAAGTAGTCATGGGGTAAAAATTAAAGGATGAAAAACAATATTCCATGCAATAGGAATCCCCAAAAAAGCAGGTATACCTATCCTACATTCAGACAAATTGTATTTCAACAAAAATTCATCAAAAGAGGTAAAGAAGGTGACAACATACTGTTTAAGGAAACAATCCAACAGAAACAGATAACGATTATTCATAAACATGCACGGAAAAATAGGACACCCAACTTCATAAAACAAGGATTATTGAAAAAAACACCAGAGAAACATGAACATAATTAAAATCATTTCTAAATTTCTTGTAAAATTCAACTGTGAATCCATTAGGTCCTGTAATTTTGCTTGTTTGTAAATTTTTATTTACATTTTCATTATCATTAACTGATATTCAGTTATTCAGGCATTTTATATCTTCTTGATCCAACTTTGGTAATTCATATTTTTCCAGGCATCTATCTATTTCTTCTGGATTTTACATCCTGGGATAGCATACATTTTCTAAGTAAGTATTAATGATCTTCTGAATTTCCACAGGATCTGTATTGATTTCACCCTTTTCATTTCTTATTGCATGAATTTTAGTTTTTTCTTTCCTCTTTTTGATAAGATTGGCTAAGGATTTACAAAATTGATTTATTTTTTCAAAGATCCAACTCTTCAATTCATTAATTCTTTGTACTGTTTTCATAGTCTCAATTGCATTAATTTGTGCTCTGATCTTTATTATTTTATCCCTTCTTTAGGCTTTGGGCTTGACTTGCTCTTTTTTATCTAGCAGCTTGAGGTGCAGCATTGTTTGCTTGTGTTCATTTCTTTTTCCTAATATGATAATTCACTGCTATAAATTTTCCTCTGAAGGCTGATTTCATTGTATCCCAGAGGTTCCAGTAAATTGCATTTGCATTGTCCATTGATTGCAAAATATCCTTCTGTGACCCATTGGTCATTTAGGCAATTGTTATTTAATTTCCATGTATTTAAGTAGTTTTGTGGTTTCCTTTGTCATTAATATCCAATTGTATCACACTGTGGTCTGATAATATGCACGGGATAATATTAATTTCTTTGCATTTACTTAAGTGTGTTCTGTGGGCTAGTATATGTTGTATTTTAGAGAAGGTTCCATGTGTAGGTGAGAAGAATGTGCATTCTGATGTTGTTGGGTGCAACACTCTGTAAGTCTTCTAAGTCCATTTGCTCACAGGTTAGATTCAGTTGTATTTCTTTGCTTATTTTTTGTCTAGTTGATGTATCTCTGTGACAATGGAGTGTTGAGATCCCCCTTTATAATTGCGTTATTGTTTATTTGATTTTTCAGGTTTATTAATATTTGTCTTGTATGGTTGTGTGCTCCCATATTTGGTTCATACATATTTATGATTCAAATTTTCCTCTTGAAGTTTTCCCCTGAGACGTATGTAGAGACCTTCTTTATCTTTTGATCATTCTTTTTCGAAGTTCACATTATCTTCAAATAGAATAGCTTCCACTGCTTTTTTCTGTTTTCTTGTCTTATGTAGTTTTTTTGTTTGTTTGTTTGTTTGTTTGGTACTGGGGATCGAACTCATGACCTTGCACTTGCCAGACAGGTGCTTCTGCCACTGAGCTAAATCCCTAGCCTGTCTTCCATCCTTTGACTTTCACTCTATGAATTTCTGTTTGAGTTAAATGTGTTTCTTGTACACAGCATATTGTTGGATTTTGTTTCTTGATCCACTCTGCTGGTCTGTTTTTTTGATTATTGAATTGAGGCCATTTACATTGATGGATATACCTGGTATGTGTTAGCTTTTCTTTGTCATTTTTTTTTTCCTGTTGGTTCTCTGCTTTTCCCCTCTGTGTAAATATTCACCCCTGGCTGGTGGTTTCTTTCTTTTGTTGTTCTTGGAATCGTGGTCATCTTTATCTCTTTCTGGAGTATGTTTTAGTATTCTTTGTAGGGTTCTTTGGTGATTATGAATTTCTTAATTGGTTCTTTGTCATGTAAGTATCTTATTTATCCACCAATTTTGAAAGATAGATTTGCTGGGTGCCTCAATCTGGGTTGAAAATTGCTTTCTTGCAATACTTGAAACAGTGCACTCCAAACTCTTCTTGAGTTGATTGTTTGTGTTGAGAATTCTACCATGATTCTGATGGGCTTTCCTTTATAGGTGATCTGTTTCTTTTCTGTGACAGCTTTTAATATTCTGTTCCTGTGCTGAATTTCTTGGATCTTAATTATTGTAAGTCTGGTTGTAGATTTATTTTGGTTACATCTAATTGGAGATCTAGGTGCCTCACTCATTTGGATGTCACATTCCTTTGCCATGCTTGGAAATTTTTCTGCTATTACTTCTGCATAATGGGACTTTTATCTCATTTGTGTTGAATCCTGCATTTTTGGTGTGGCCTACCAGTCTTATACAATTTTTCCATCATCTTGAAACTGTTGAATTGTTGTTTCCTGGTTCATTGTTATTTATAAGTGATCTTTCCTTTCATGAACACTATCTTGCATCATGTCTTCAAGGTCTGAGTGTCTATCTTCAGTTTCATTTAAGCAGTTTTGCCAGCTTTCAATGGAATTTTTAATTTTCTGAATATCTTTTTGAATCTGTTTCAAGCATTCTAATTCTTTCCTATAGTGTTCATCCAAGGTTTCCATCATTTTCTTGTGTTCCTTGATTGTTTTTTAAATACATCTTCTTCAGATATGCTCAACAATTCTTTCATAATTGCTGTCATTTTTTTTTACCTGAGAGATTATTTCTGATCTGATTCCCTCTATAGCCTCACAGAGTTGTTTCTTTACTTCAGTTAATACCATTTTAGAAATTTCAGTTGTGGCTTCCAGGTTCTTCCATGTCGATTTCTCCTGGGCTTGTTTTGAGTGGGTTGGAGGCCTGAGATTGCATTTTGTTCCTTCATTTTATTAGTTTCCTATGTTCCTCCAGGTGAACTGATTAATTCCAAGGGGCTTCCTGCATTGAATGACTGCCCTGCAGTATTAAGGCATGGACCAGGCACATGGGTTCCCCTGAACCGAGGTTACTGGAGTGTTTGAAAAATTATGGGTAGGGTTATGTCTTCCTTCAACTCACAGTGTCTTCCCCTAATGGCAGAGGTTCTCTGGCTGGGGCTCTTCTGGACCTGTGCTTCTCCCTGGGGCACTCCACGGATGGTGCCTGGATACTGCACTGGGCTAGGAGGGGTTCAGCTCCTCCAAGACCTATGAGGTTTACTGAGGCACTCCCTCAAAGGATTGCACCAGTGTGTTTCTCTGTGTTGGGTGCAGCTTAGATCCTCTGGGACCCGAGAAACTAGCTAGGACACACCCCCAAAGTATGGTGCTGGGGCATTTCACTTCCAAAATCTTCTTGACTTGAGGGTTTGTGTTGAGAAGTCTGCTGTGATTCTGATGGGCTTTCCTTTATAGATGATCTGGGTTTTTTTTCCCTCTAACATCTTTTAGCATTCTATTCCTGTGCTGAATTTTTGGATTCTGGATTATTATATGTTTTGGTGTAGTTTTATTTTGATCACGACTGTTGGAAGTTCCAGATGCATCATCTATTTTTATATTAAATGCTTTCTGCATGCTTGGGAAACTTTCTGCCATTATTTCTGTGAAGGGTTTTTTTAAGCCATTTGTGGTGTCTCCACCTTTCTCATTGATCCTAATCAATCTTATGCTATTCTTCTTGGCTTCATCTTGTTGCTCTTGGATTGATTTTTCATGCTCTCTTGATCATGCAATTCTGTCTTTCAGATCTGCAATTCTATCCTCTCCTTCTTTCAAACTGTTGCATACTCTTTCAATGGATTTCAATCTCTTGGATTTCTGTTTTCATCCATTTCATGGATTCCATATCTTTCCTATCTTGGGCATTTTTTTTGTTTCCATTTTTTTCTAAGCTCTTCTATTCTTTTATCTGAGTCTTCTCTAATATCTTTGATTTTAAGCAGCATTTTGTTTTCTACCTGAGAGATGATTTTCTCTACAGCCTTTTCCACTTGTTGTTTCATTTCTGTTGGTATCATTTCAGAAAGGTCCAATATTTGACTTCCAATTTTGTCTATCTCATTGAGTTCCAGGCTTGTCCTGGGTAGGCTGGGGATCTTAGGTTGCATTTTGCATCAGCATCTTGTCATTTCTAGTTTTTTAAATTTTATTTCATTTTCTATTTTGATTGCCACCAATTTCTTATGATAGATGCCTTTATCACTAGTAATGAAGATACTATAGATGTCTGTTCTTCAAGGACATCCTCTAGATATAATTAGTTCTTTACAGCTATCCAAAGAACCTACCTTCCCAATTTGTAAAGAATGAAAAATTAATATTTGGCTCAGAATCCAATACTTTGGTACTGAGCTGTGGTGATGATTATGACCACAAACAACCACAGTTTTATCATACAGGGATAAAAGACTGATTACAACATGTATGACATCCTGGATAAAGTAGTATATTTAGTAATAACAATAATTTCAAGTACAGCTTAACTACTGACAAACTATGGTAACCATTAACCTGCTACCTCTGAATGCAGGGGCAAACTATAAAATCAACAATAAAACATGCACTTGTCTGCAGTGATTTCCCCCTCAATGGAGTGATTTTATCCTTCTGTGGGAGGCAGAGTGGGGTTAAGATGGGTACTGGACAGGATAAAGTGATGAATGAGGTCAAATATAGTAGAATCAAGGCTGGAGGTCAAAGGGTGATCACCCGAGTTTTGGGAAACTGGAAGACAATAGAGGGAAGGAATGCAATAGAATGTGAAGGAGTAATAAGAAAGGAAGGGGAATGTTTATTCACTTGAAAGTTTAAATTCAAGTAGTAGTTGAAAGAAAGAGCATCAATAGAGAAAAATGAAAAAGAAAGTTAAGGAACCTAAACAGTGGAAAAATGAAGGAAGAAAGAGAAGAGAATGAAAAAGAAAACAAGAAAAAAAGAGTGTAAAAAAAGGGAGATTAGGGAAAGAAAGGTGAAGAAAAAAGCCCTAAATCAAAAATAACCACAATATATAAAACCAAACAAATGACATTCAACTAGGTAAAGAAAGGGATAGTCAGTCAGACAAAAAAGAAAGAATAAAAGTAGTAAAATACCTCTGATTGCCCATGTTATATCCCAGAAATATGCTGGGAATGGAGCTGATTTTGGTCTCTGGATGTGGGAGCCTGTATTGGTCTCCTGTTGGTGAAATCCTCCAGAGCCCAACCACTAGCCCATCCCTGCTTCTGCAGACATTTCCATGTTGCTGGTCTAAATGATTACTCCACTCTCCAAAGGTGTGTGTGTGCAGATGCACCAGGGTCCAACTGTCCTGGGTCTTGCAGCACCTGCTTGCTTTACTGTGGATTCAGACTTTCCTGTGTCACTATCCCTCCTGTCCATATTGTGCCCTCTCGCTGGTGGCTTACTTTTTTGTTGTTGTTTTTTTGTTGTTGTTGTTGTTTTTTGTGGCACTGGGGATCCAACTCACAGCCTCACACCTGCCAGACAGGCACTGAAGCCACTGAGCCAAACTCCCGGCCCTACTTTTGTGAGACAGTGTCACACTATGTAGCTCAGGCTGGCCTTATGTTCGCGTTGTAGCCCAAGCTAACCTCGAACTAACAATGCTCCTCCTACCTCAGTCTCCAAGTGCTGGTATCAAAGGCATGCACCACCATGCCAGGCTTATTGCTGGGGACTTACTAATCTACTGGTTTTCCTACTGGTCTGTGAGCCTTGAGTTCTGTTAATGGAGGAAGTAGAAGCCCATCTTAGACCCTTTCCTGTCAGTTTCCACAGCTTCAGGTCAATCAACAGAATATATTTAGATTATTTAAGCCATTCATTCATGGTAACTGAATATGGTGAACAGTCTCACCTTCATGTGTTACAAATATAATATCATGCTGGCTGCAAAGGACCTGTAATCTCAGATTACTCAGGAGGCAGGAAGATTTCAAGTTCAAGGCCAGTCTAAGCAACACGACTAGACCTGAAAGTTTGTAGAAGTTTCACTCCATAATCAGCTGGTTCCAAGACAGGGTGTTATGGCAGAAGGCAGTGGTTCATGGGGGTTCTAGATATAAAAAGCCATGTGAGCAAAAGGCTTATTGTTAATGATTTATATTAAGTTTATAGTACTGAACTTGTACTTACTTGCAGATATGAGTATCTGCATGAAATTATTTTATTAGCTTCCCCCTTGCTGGGTCACAATACCTGACAATCTCAATTTAAAAACAAATAAAAGAGGTATAATTTGATTTATTGTTTTTGTTGTTGTTGCTGGTTTTTTTGATACAGGGTCTCACTGTGTAGCTCAGGCTGGCCTTGAACTCACTACATAGGCCAGACAGGCCTCAAACTCACAGTAATCCTACTGACTCATCCTTCTGTGGGCTGGGATTAGAGGCATGCACCACCATACCTGAATTGGTTCATGTTTTAAAGGTATTCATTCCATGATCAGCTGCCTCCAAAGCACAAATCTCATGCTGGAAGGGCATGATGAAACAAACTCCTTAGTCCATGGTAGCTGGGAAGCAGAGCACAGGACCAGTGTCAGAGAAAAAGGGGTGAGGAATCAGACATGGTAACCAAGGTAGTACCTCTCTGAGCCACCCAGGGAGTCACAAAGTTGTGCTCCATCAACCGCATTGTCAGATCTCAAATTGATCATACTGACATGGTCAAACTTAACCATAAAAATAATAAGCAACCTAGAAGTGAGTGTGGTGAAAGGGAGAGATTATATGAAGGCTAAAATGATGAAAACATGCTATGTGCATGTACCAATTTTCCAAAATGAAATTCATAAAAATGTATAACCAATAGAAAAAGTGGAAAAGAAGGTTATGAAGGTCTTAGAAGTAATAAGAGAGCAAAAGCATAGGATACAAGCTTAGTACTCACAAATATTCAATTTTTCTATACATGAAAAATTATGTCATCTAAGTAGCCTAAAAAGTGAAATATTAAGAATAATTCTAGTGGAGACCAAGATGGCGGAGTGGTAAACAGCAGACAAAATAGTCTCTCGGAGTGTTGCTATCCAGATGCTGGAATATAGCATCATGAGAGAGACAAGGAAAGAAGTGAGTCCACTGGACCAAAGAAAAATCTGAATTGTGAATTGAAGCCCATAGAGACAGTGAAGAGGAAAACTTCAATGAAGAAGGAGGTAGCCAGTGGTACCTTCTCCCTGAGATGGGACTCACTGTGCCAGAGGGGTAGTTTGAACCTGTGGATGCATGGTCATGATGATTGTGATGGCTGGCAAACCAAGAGGCCTCTGCAGAGACATGTCAGTGGAGGGGAGTAGCAGATGTGGAGGCATGCACTGGCTGGCAGTGAGTGCAGAGGACTTAGTCCTCCTACAAGAGAGATTGGCTGGGAGCCATCTTGGAGACAAACTGGCTGAGTTCAGAATTCAGATCTGCTGCCAGCTCCATCTAGGAGCTCCCATTTGGGCTCAGACGTGGGGAAACTGCTTGGGTGGCAGCAAGCCCAATGTGTCCAGTCTCAGGGTAGACCTACTGAGTTTATTCACTGCTCCACCAAAAAACTACTGCTGACTTGCTGGGATAGATTGGCATGATTCAGGATTCTTTCCCCACAGGTTGTCTACTAGTGAAACTAGAGACAATCCTGGATGTGGGCTGTTTGTTTCCTATTCTTTTTCTTTTCTCTTACATTGTTTTTATGAGTGCAAACATGATTTGTAGCCACAGGTTGTCTACTAGTGAAACTAGAGACAATCCTGGATGTGGGCTGTTTGTTTCCTATTCTTTTTTTTTTCTCTTACATTGTTTTTATGAGTGCGAACATGATTTGCAGCCTCTTTGTGCATGTGGCTCTGTTCTGTTCTTTTATCTCTTCCATCTCTTTCAGTTCAGTCTTCAGCACCTGTTTCCCAAAATTGTCATGATCACCCTTTTTCCTCCAACTTTACTTCTAATCTCTTCCTCTTTTTCTAATTCTCTATCTTCTACTTATTTAAAATTTTAACCCACAAGTGCAAAATTGATACATTAAGGACTTATATACTGTATATAATTTTGCATTTTATTTTACACTTTGTTATATAATCACAAATCTAGTTCATAAGGTTAAAATTGGCAAATTAAGGGTTAACCCAATTTGTCATTTACTAGGCTGTGTTTGATGTTATTGGTACCACTATAGCCAAAACTGACAAAATTGTTCTAAACAGCTGCTGGTCATGGTATTCCATGACTGAGATTGACTAAGGGTCACAGAAAATACTGTGGCACAGTTCCAAAGAACTAGGGACTAGGTCAAATGAACAACAACTTCTCATCTCCAACAAACTGAAGAGGTAAGATCTTCCAACAGACTCAAAACTCAAAAAGCAGCTACACCTAGAAGATACCTCAGAGAAGTAGTCGTTGCCTAAGGGTACTAAATAGTAGCAATAAATCAAGTCACCACTGACAACTTACAAGCATCACCCCAGGAAATAAGCTAAAAAAAAAAAAAAAAGAAAAAAGAAAATGAGAGGAAGCATCACCCCAGGAAATAAGCTAAAAAAAAAAAAAAAGAAAAAAGAAAATGAGAGGACAATTAAGCAAAATGCAACCCCAGACATCCAGTTCACCAAAGGCAAATTCAGGGGGCAGTGAGGTGGGACAATCTGAAAGCCTGCACCAGAGCTGTCTGGATAACAACATCACAATTGACTGAGGCTCTGGAAAAAATTTTATCAAAAATAATCTCTCAGATAGCTACAGAGATTGCAAAAATACAGATCATGCTTAATGATGTAAGCAGATACAACAAAAACTAGAAAAACTTAAGAAAATTATGGAAGTTCAACACAGAAAAGAAATTAAATCCATAAAGCAGATTCAAGCAGATATCCAGGAGAACAAAAACTCCATTGGAAGTATTCAAGGCAGATTAGGTCAATACAAGGACAGAATCTCAGATATCGAAAACAGGCCTGCAGATAGTGACCAGGAAAAGAAAAAAATCTCAAATATAGCAAGGGATCATGAAAAATGAATCCACCAGCTGTTAGATGAGACAAGGAAGAATAACTTAAGATTGATTGAAGTCAATGACAATGCAGGAGATACTACAAACAACATTGGAAATGTTCTCAGACATCATGGCAGAAAACTTTCCCAGTAGAAAAAATGAATTTGAGATACAGATAAATGAGGCATATAGAACACTAGTTGTCCAAGATTTAAAATAAAATAAAATAAAACTACAGCCAAGCGTACCATAGTCAAGATTCCAGAAGTTCAACACAAGAATATAATCTTCAAAGCTGCTAGAGAAAACAAATAAATCACACATAAAGGAAAGACCATCAAAATGACAGTTGATTTCTCAGCACAAACTCTCAAGTCAAGGCGAACTTGGATTAAAGTACTCCAAGTTCTAAAGGAAAGCAACTTTCAACCCAGAGTGATGTACCCTGCAAAATTATCTTTCAAAATTGATGGAGAAATAGGATACTTCCATGACAAAGAACATCTGAGGAAATTTATGACCACCAAACTATCATTCCAAAATGTTCTGAAGGACATTCTAGAGACAGTAAGGACTACAGCTCCATGAACCCCAACAGAAGGAATCCAGCAGCGAAGGCAAGCAATTAGAGGGAGGTAAAAAGAGGATGAACTAACAACAGGAAAATAACATGTTAAGGAAAAGTCAATACATGTTAGTTACATCCATCAGTGTTAATGTTCTAAACTCACCAATCAAAGGACACAGACCAGGTTAAGAAGCAAGATCCAACAATATGCTGCACACAAGAAACAAATTCAGTTAAAAAAGAACTTCATCGAATGAAAGTCAAAGAATTGAATACAACACTCCATGCAAGATGAACTCAGAAAAAAAGCAGGTATAGCTATTCTATTTGACGACAAAGTGAATTTCAAGTGAAGACTGATTAAGAGAAATAAAGCAGGTCACTACATCCTCATAAATGGAACAATCTAAGAGGAAGAGATAACCATAAATATATATGCGACAAATACCAGTGTACCCAACTATATAAAAAATTACTAACAAACATGAAAAATCAAATAAGCCCTAATATGATTGTATTGGGAGACCTCAATACTCCACTGTCACAAAAAGACAAATCAACTGAACAACAATCAATAAAGAAATATTAGAACTAACTCAAACTTTTGAACAAATGGACTTAATATGTATCTATAGAATGCTCCACCCCACAACATCAGAATACACATTTCTTTCAGCTGCACATTGGACATTCTCCAAAATAGACCATATACTGGCTCAAAGAACAAGTTTAAGTAAATGCAAAGGAATTGAAATTATCCCATTCATACTATCACACCACAGTGCAATGAAATTGGAAACCCATGGCAAAAGAAACCACAAGAACTTTATAAACACATGGAAGTTAAATAGCAACCTAGTTAACAACCAATGGGTCACAAATGAAATTAAAGAAGAAATTAGACAGCTTTTACAGTTGAATGGTAATGACAGCACAACATATTGGAACTTATGGAAAACAATGAAAGCAGCCTTAAGAGATAAATTTATAGCAATAAATACCCATATCAGGAAAACAGAGCAGGCACATATAAACAACTTAATGGTGAACCTCAAACTTGCAGAAAAAGAAGAGCAGGCTAAGTCAAAACTCATATGAGGGAGGAAATTATAAAAATTAGAGCAGAAATTAACACACTGGACATTTTAAAAAGCAATACAAAGATTCAATGAATCGAAGAGTTGGTTGTTTGAAAGATTAAATAAAATTGACAAACCCTTATCCAACCTTGTCAAAAAAGGGAAAGACTCAAATTCATTCAATTAGGAAAGAAAATGGTGAAATCACAAAAGTCCCTGCAGAAATCCAGAAGATCATCTATATCTACTTTGAAAACTTGTATTCTAATAAGATGGCAAATACAGAAGAAATGGACAGATTCCTACATACAACTGAATTACCAAAGATGAATAAAAAAGCTATAAAAATCCTAAATAAACCAATACTAATAAAATCAAAGATGAATTTAAAAATCTGTCAACAAAGAAAAGCTCAGGCACTAACAGATTCACTGCTTAATTCTAAAGAAATTTAGAGAAGACCTAACACCACTACTTCTCAAACTCTTTAATGAAACTGAAAGAGAAGCAATATTTCCAAATTCATTCCTGGAAACAAGCATTACCCTAATACAAAAACAAGAGAAGGACCCAACTAAGAAAGAGAATTACAGGCCAGTTTCCTTAATGAGCAAAGATGCAAAAATCCTTAATAAGATACTGACAACCAGAATGCACCAAATCATCAAGAAGATCATACAACATGATCAAGTGGGATTCATCCCAGGGATGCAGGGATGGTTCAACATATATAAATCCATAAATGCAATACACCATACCAACAGAGCCAAGTACAAAAATCATATGATCATCTCAATGGATGCAGAAAAAGCTTTTCACAAAGTCCAGCACCCATTCATGCTAAAAACTCTACAAAAAATGGAATAGAAGATTTTCATTTCAATCTGATAATGCCATCTAAGACAAACTGACAGCCAGCATCACAGTAAATGGAGAAAACCTTAAAACTATCTCTCTAAAATCAGGAACAAGGCAAGGATATCCAGTCTCAACTCTTATTCAACATAACCCTGGAAACTTTATCTGGAGCAATTAAATAAGAGAAAGAAATGAAAGAAATAAAGATAGGAAAGAAATAACTTAAACTATTGTTATTGCAGATAGCATGACACACTACATAAAAGACCCCAAAATCTCCACCAAAAGACTACTAGAGTCAATAAGCAAAATTCAGTAGCATGGTTGGCTACAAAGTCAACACTCAAAAATCAATAACCTCCCTATACTCAAATAAGAAACTCACTCAAAGAGAAATCAGGGAAAAAATACACCTTTCAAAATAGCATCCAAAAATGAAATACCTAGGAATCAATCTAACAAAGGATATAAAAGGCTGCTACATTGAAAACTAATGTACTCTATAAAAGGAGATTGTGGAGGAATTTAGACAATGGAGAGATATCCCGTCCTCTTGGATAGGAAGGACCAACATAGTGAAAATGTCCATATTTCCAAAACTGTAACATAGATTCAGTGCAGTCCCAATCAGAATTCCAGAAGCATATCTCACAGAATTAGAGAAAGCAATCCTAAAATTCATCTAAAAACCAGAAGAGACCTAGAATAGCAAAGGCAATACTGGGTAACAAAGACAAACGGGGCAGCATAATCCCTGGTTTGAAATTATACTATAAAGCTACTGTAATAAAAAAAAAAACAGCATGGTACTGGCAAAAAAAGACAGACCTGAAGATCAGTGGAACAGATTAGAAGATGAAGAAGCAACTCTAGACATAGTAAGCTACCATATCTTTGACAAAAGTGTCAAACACATTCACTGGAAGAAAATAGCCTCTTTAATTAATGGTGCTCAGAAAACTGGCTCTGCACAAGTCAAAGGTTAAAACTGGACCCATATCTTTCACCATGCACTAAGATAAAATTGGAATGGATCAATGATCTTAATATTAAAACAGAAACATTAAGTTTGCTGGAAGATGAAGTAGATAAAACTCTTGAAGACATTGGTGTAGGCAAGACTTTATGATTGCATAGGAACTATCACAAACAATCAACAACTGGGATCTCACCCTATTGAAAAGGTTTTTCACAGCAAGAGAAACCAACAGAGTGAAGACACAGCCCACAATGTGGGAGAAAATGTTTGCCAGCTGTTCCTCAGACAAAGGATTGCTATCAAGAACACATAAAGAACTCAACAATATCAGTACCCCCACATTTAAAGACCCAATCCAAAAATGGGCATCTGAGATAAATACACACATCTCAGATGAAGAAATACAAATAGCAAATAAATACGTGCAAAAATGTTCAAAATCACTGGTCATTCAAGAGATGCAAATTAAAACAACCCTGAGATTCCACCTCACCCTGGAAAGAATGGCTATTATGAAGAAATCAACCAATAACAAATGCAGGAAGGGCTGTAGGTAAAAATGAAGCTTTCTCTGTTGTTGGTGGGAGTGCAGTCTTGTATAACCATTGAGGAAATCAGTGTGGAGACTCCTCAAAAATCTAGAACTAGAGGTCTCATTTAACCCAACTATTCCCCTTCTTGGTATCTTCCCAAAAGAATTAAAAACATCATACCACAGTGATATATGTGCACCCATGTTTATAGCGGCACAATTTATAATAGCCAGATCTTGGAAACAACCTGAATGCCCATCAACTGAGAAATGGATAAAAAAGATGTGGTATTTTTATACAATGGAGTACTACTCAGCCATAAAGAAGGATAAACTGGGATAAACTTTTATTGGTTAATGGATGCAACTTGAGACCATCCTCATAAGTAAAATAAATCAGACACACATGTGTAAATATATTATCTCACTAATGTGAGAACCTGAAAGAATCAACATATGTATATGTATATGTATATAAAAACAGTTAAGATAGTTATACTACTGATTTCTCTGAGATCACTGAAGAGAAAGATTTGTGCTGGTATTGTTCAGACAATTGAATATGGATGTTTTATGCTCTGGGTGGATGATTTGGGGATGATAATGCACAATGTATAAAACATTTTTGCCCCCAGATTGACGTATTTTGAAATTTTGTTTTATTTTTTTCTTTGTTTTTCTTTTTGAAATAAAATGGATTTGCAGAAAAAAAGCATTAAACCCAAGTAAATATGTACAGGAACAATAGTTGGAAGTCACAAAATGCTCATAAAACACATGAAAGTAAGCCTAATAAATAGAGAACATAACATCATCATATGATATGAAGGCATATCACATAAATTCTATACTCTTAAAGTACAAATGTTCCTTAAATTAATATACTTAATACAATTCTAGGAGGGCTTTTTGGTAGTTATGCAAAAAATCTCATTCAAAAGGTTACATAAGATAGTAAAGAAAGTACATTCATCAAAAATTAAGAAAGAATAACAAAAGTAGAGGATTTATATTGCCCTATTTTAAGACATAATAAAGTTTCAGTACTACAGCCAGTTTTGCTTTGCCAAAAATGTATACATATAGACAAATAATACAGAACAGACAGTGTAGAGTTAGAAAAAACATACATATGACTGATAGTTGCTTTTTTTTTTCTTTTTTGCAAACGTATAAAAGGAACTATGTAAAGAAAAGAGAGTATTTTCAACAAGTTTTGCTATTTACTACAGAATCACTCTGTCCATCACTTTTAGAAAATTCTTGCCCATTACTTCTCCAAACAGTCTTTGTCCTATCTCCCCCCCCCCACTTCTGGGAGTCAATTTCATATCTTTTAACTGTGCTACATATGTATCTTACACATTTTGATTTGCTTTCTATGCTTTACCCACATTATATTCCACTTGTCTACTTTCCTGCATGGTGGTTGTTTCTTTTTCAATTGTCTAATCTGCACAAAATCCATCTATTCAAATCTCAACTATTGCATTTGCTAATTTCAGAATGCTGGTAAAATTTCTATACATTTGTGTACATTGAAGAATCTGTTGACCACAATTATTTTAGGTTCCAAGGGTGATAAATATTGCATATGGGTTTTCTGTGGTTTTATTCTGTTTCTCTTTCTTTCTCCATATATTTTTTTAGTGTGTCTGGTAATTTTTGACTGATGGTAGCCATTTTTTGTGAAAAATCCCTGAGGGTATGGGTGGTATTATCTCATTCTTCCAAGTTGCCTGAGAGGTGACAAACTATATCAATCCAATCAGAAGATGAACTCATTTTAGTCTTACAGAATGTTTTTCCTTTTTGGTCAACTTCGTTTTTTATTCCTGGCTCTGCTGATGCTTTTGCTTTTATCAGCTTTCCAAGGTAGTTGAGAAACACATTCTATAATTCTCCAAAACTCTTGTAACCATTTTATCAGGCATTGTTTTGAGTTTTTAAAAATGGCATGCTTATATTACTCATTTGCCTGTCTAAAAAAGAAAGTATATCTTCTATAATCCTTATTAAGTTTTAAAGGACATGTAATCAGTACAACATGTTTAAAGTGCACAATAAGGTAAGACTTGCTATGCATGCATACCCATGAATCTGCAGTCATAATCAATAAAATAAATTGTATATTTATACTCCAAATGTTTCTTATTGCCCCTTTGTAATCCCTTGCTTCCATACTTCTTGAAACCTCTACTGGAAACAAACACTTCATAGTCATAAAGTTGTTAATTCAATAGGAAGATAGAAAATTTGTAGATTTTATATACCATAATATTATATATCTATCTATATGCATGTCTAACTTGTGTCTATATGGTATATACAATGTGTGATAAATAACTTGTGTCTATATAGTATACAACATTATATATATATGTGTATATATATATATATCATGATTATGCCCATTGCATTGGATCGGAAGCCATCCAGGAGATTGCTGGGATAGACTTTTTAATGTGTGTCTGTGGTTCATGAATGTGTGACCTTGGGTCATATGTCTGGTCTCTTGTTGCTCTTTGGTGATTCTCCCTGTTCTGCTTCCTGACTTCGTGGATGGAGCAGCTCTCCCCACCATGTCTTTTCACAATGCCAGTTTTGTCTTTGAGCCTCCTGACTATGAACTGAAACCTCTGAAATGGTAAGCCAAAATAAAACTTTCATCTTTTAAAATATAGGTGTTGGATATTTTATCCCAACTAATACATAAAATTGGTACCTGGAATGTTGTTGGTGCTGAAAATGTACCTTATCACTTAGTTCAAAGTGTCACTGAAACTGCTTTTTGAGAGGAGTCTGAAAAGATTTGTAGATGAAGGCTAATGAAATGCTTAAAATACTGTGAGAAGAACTTGAAGGGAGATTCTTTTTATAGCTCAGGAAGACCAAATGCTGATAGAAATGCAGACAAGACAAGGCTCAAGAGTTTTCTGTTGGAAACAAGAAATCTATAAAGTAGACTCGAAGGCATGCTTGCTACCCTCTGGAAAAGTATTTTTCAAAATTTTACCCATGTCCTGGGACTTTGCAGGAGATAGATATTAAATATGTTGGATAAATTAATCTAGCAAAGGATTTTGAAGGCAGCCCTAAATTCAGGATGGGGTAATGATACTTTTAGCAAGATTTATAGTGGGGTTGGGGCCTAAAAGCAAAGCAAAAATTTGAAAGTTTAAATTTTGGCCCACAAGGAGCTATTTTTAAAGTTGAGGACAAAGGAGGTGTGGCTCTTAAAGAGACACAGGCCATTAAAAAGATACCTTTTCTACAGGTACAATAAGAAGTAGGTCTTGAGGGCATCCTAGGATTCAGCATGCCCCAACTCATTACTGCCTCAAAGACACAAATGTGTGAACTTTTCATTTGATAAGAGCCCCTGGGACCCTTATTCAAAAAAGCCACCTAGGAAATTGATGCCTTGGAATTCATTTCACTGTACTCAACCAACTAAACACTCAGATGCTGCTGCAGCCATGCTCCAAGGAAGCATGGATACTGCTTCAAAAAACAGCAGAATCGTTTTCATTATGCTAGTTTTACTGACACACAAAATACAAAGAATGAGGGTCAGGAAGTCTTCCACCCAAATTTCCAAGTAGTGACTGGGAGACCAGGCAAAAAGCCCCTGGGAGGGCCATGCATAAAGCAATAAAAATGAATCCAAAGATGCAGTGAAGACCCCTGGAATTCATAGATGCCAAGAACATAGAATGTCTGCCAAGAAATGCTATAGGCAGTGAGTAGAGTCAGACCAAGTAGGAGGTTGTGTGGGCCATAAGCTGCAAGGCCATGGGAATGTGGGCACCCAAGACCTGTAGAAATCACACCTTACCACTCTGGGCCCTAAAAGTTGGATATGGAGATACTGGATAATCATTCCTCTGTTGAGCTTTGGTCATGTTTTAGTTTGAATCTCTTCTTTTCCCTATTCCTCTCCTTCATAAAGGGAATATTTATCCATGCCATTCATTATCCTATGGAATTACATAATTTGATTTTGATTTTTCAGAAGCTCAAAAGTAAGAGACCTACTTGGCTCTCAGAAGAAACTTGGACTTGGACTTTTAAAAAATGCTGGACTGTAAAAACTTTGGGGAAGGAATCATTAAATTTTTGTCTGTACAAAAATATTTATATCATATTAAGTAAATTATGGGGTTTTTTTAGAGATCAAATATGGTTCAAGAAGATATATTTGATTATTAAATAGACAAAGGGGTAGAATGTGATAGTTAAGTTACACTGTGTCTACTTGATTTTCTTGGGTGCCACTCAGAGGATTTGTGGAACTCCCCAATGTGTCTATGTGGGTTAAAGAGATATGACCTTGGGTAATATATCTGATACTTTGCCACTTCTTCTCTAGTGCTGATCCCCCATTCTGCTTCCTGACTGTCATGGATCAAGCAGTTTTCCACCACCATGTCCTTGCACCATACAATTTCTGCCTTTGAGCCTGCTGACTGTGACCTAAATTACCTGAGACTGTGAGCCAAAATAAACTATTCCCTTTAAATTGTTGGTCCTGTATATTATGTCCCAGTGTGGAAAAGTGACCAATTTAGTGTGTATCACATTTAAAAATTGGAGAATTAAAAACAGCATCATACTGAAAAATATTTCCTGGAATCATTTTAAAAGGCAAAAAAATAACTTTGGTGCTAAAACCTGACATAGGAAGTACATGTATAGAAAGTACAAAGCAATGATATTTATGAAAATAGAAACAGAATTCCTATAACGAGCTAATAAGAAAAGGATAATGTTTTATGAAAAATCTGGGTTTATTTCAGATATATGACATTGACTTGTTATACAAAATCAATTATTATAACCCATAACATTCAAAGACATCTTAAGAGATGCGTAAAACACATATTACACATTTAGAAATCAGGCAAAAGAGAAATCTTCCTTATACTATTATATCTAAAAATGATTCACAACAAATAAAATACTAGACTTAATGGTTAAAAATTGTAAGCTTTTCCCATGAGACAAATAAAAAAAAATATTTCTTATTAACTCTTACATTCAGCAGTCTATCAGTAATATAGCTAAGTCGGGGAATGCATGATTAGTGTACATGAGGTCCTTGGATTAGTAAATACCACCTAAATGAAAAAAGAAAGTGAGAAAAGAAGCCAGATGTGGTAGCACAAGCCAATTTTCTCAGAATCCAGGGAGGCTAAAATAAAAGGAGTGCAAGCGTGAGTACAACCTGTGCAACTTAACAACTTAACAAGAACTTGTCATAGATAGGTAGATAGATGATAGATAGACAGACAGACAGACAGATGAAGGTTGAGTGTGTGTTTCAGTGGTAGACCTTCTATGGTTTACATTCCCAAAAGGCAATACTGCAAAATAAAATGTCAAAAAAAGAAAAGAAAGTAAAATTGCAAAAGAAAAGAAAGGTCTCATTATTTGTTACACAGTTTTATATAGAAAATCAGAAAGAATCCACTGATAAACTACTAAAATTAAGTGAATTTATTAAATTCACTACAAAAGACTATGTAGTTTGTATTTTAAAAATTGAAAAATAACATTTTAAATTTAAAAACTCTACCACCTATAGCAGCATTGAAAATTTATATTATAAAAAGGCTGCTTAGAGTAAACAACTAGTAAGGAAAGTTAAGCATGAATTTTATTTGAAAATTCCAAAATGTTACTGGTATGGCAATCTCAACAGATATAGGACAAGCATTTCTCATGAACCAAAATATATTTCTGATTGGTTGCATTCAAAAATAAAACATTTAAATTTAGATTAACCAAAACGCAAAACTAAACATATTTTTGAGAGAAATTTATCAAGTTCATGAACTGGAAGCCTTAATATTGAGGAATTTTTTTCCAATACATTTATACACTCAATGCAGTTGTGATAAAAGTTTCAATATTTGCTTAGAAGCCAAGTCTAAAAATTGTGTAAGTATCTAGAGTAACCAAAACATTTAAAAAGGAACAACAAAATTAGATAAGTTACACATACTGATTTCAAGCTTCCTGATAAAGCTACAGTAATTAAGAAAATATAATATTGGCATAAGGATAGATACATAAGTACATAAAATAGAATAAGACAGTTGCCCACGTATATACTCAATTGAATTCTGACAAAGATATCAAAGTAGTTCATTGAAGAAATATTATTCCTCTAAATACAATGTAGTAAAACAACAGGAAATCCATTTGTGAAGAAAACAAACTTTAGACCCTATCTCGCTTCATACTTAAATAAAATTAGCTCAAAATGTATTAAAAATAAAAACTAATATCTAAAATTATAAAGTGCTATAAAAAGCATAAACTTAATATTTTGATCTTAGATTAGGCAAAGGTCTCTGAAATATGCAAAAATGCATAAAAATAAATAAAATTTATTAATTGAATTTGATTTGCTCAAAATTTAAAAAATGTTTTGAAAAAGTACTAATGGTACATAAAAAATTCACAGAATGTTTGCTAATATTTGCAAAATAAATATTTAATAAAGTACCTCTACTCAGATTATAAAAATCCTTCCAATTTAGGTAGAAAAATCTGTAAAAAAGTGAGCAAAATTTTTGAACTACCATTTCAGAATAGAAGAAATCAAATGGCAAATGTATACATGAAATTTGCTCACCAACATTAGCCTCTTGGAAAATGAAAATTGAAAGTACAATGAAATGCCACTATATATCCACCAGAAGTATTGGTAAGGATTTAGAGAAACAATAACCCTTACACATTATTGGTGGAAATGTAAAATGGTATTTTCACCGTGGAAAACAATTTTGTAGCTTCTTAAAAAGTTAAATACAATCTTATTATATGCCTCAGTAATTGTCTCTTTTAGAGAAATAGAAACCTGTTTCCACAATTAAAAGCACATTGTATAAAAATATTTATATATGAGTAACACCAAATAGCTCAAAAAGCAAACAATCTTAGTGTCCATCACCAAGTGAATGAATAAAGAAAATGTATTCAATTGAATACTTACACAGCAATTAAAGTAAATTAAATATTATTACATGTAACAACAAATTAATGTAAAAGACATCTTGAATCATATGTGAAATAAAATAGATACGCAATAAATAATTAAATATTGAATAAGAATAAAATAGATAGGCAATAAATAATTAAATATTGAATAAGTTTTCTTATATGAAAAACCAAAATATAAATAAATTATAGAGCAAAATAAAAGATAATAGGAAACAAGAAGATAAAAGATAAAAGGAGGACCAAGAGTTGGAGGTGGGCAGGACTGTAGAAGAGGATGAAAAAGAAATATGATATGTTATATACATATACCAATTCTCCACGATGAATGTAATCATTATGTACTGTACACATGTACTAAAAAAAGACACTATGCTAAGTGGAAAAAGCCAGAACAAAAGACTTCATGACTCCATTATATTAAATTTCTACAAATGGTAAAGCCCCATAGAAAAATCATGTCTAGGATTGCTTGAGTCAGGATATAGAAATAAGAATTTACTTCAAAGAGACATAAGGAAACTTTTGAACCGTGGATAATGTTCCAAATCTGGACTGTCATGATAATGTGAAATTGTATAATTTAAAACTTTAATTGTACAATTGAAATAAGTAAATTTTATGGTATATAATTTATACCGCAATGAAATTGTTAAAAATTATAAAAATATTAAAGAATTTTTTATTTAATGGGACAATATATCATTTTTATATGTTGAAATGTTCAAAATTTAAAGACAATTCTTCTCAACATCATTACAGGTAAAATCATAGCTGTATTTATTTTACTTTTATAGAAGTTAAAATATTCTAAAATTTAGATGGAAATATAAGATTTCCTAGGAAGAATGAACATGATCTTGAAAAACAAAGAGTGATGGTACTATCGGGAAGCAAGTCTTACAATCAAAGACGCAGCAATTAAGGTACTCTAGTATTATTTTATGACAAAAATAGAGAAATAGACTAATGGAATCAAAAATAGAATCCAGATTCACACTGTGTTGGTTTTATCCTGATATATAACAAATTACCACAAATTTAGAAGCATAAAACAATACCAAGTTAGTATCTCAAGCTCTTCAAGTCAGATGCTCTTCAAGCTCTCATGAGACAGAAATTAGTATTTTGGCAGGGCTGAGGTCTTGCCTGAAGGCTTAGGGAAAGATCTACTTCCAAGTTCATTGAAATTGTTGGCAGAATCTAATTCCTTAAGGTGTAGGCCTCAAGTCCCTGTTTCTTTACTGGTCATCAACTGAGAGCTGTTCCCTTCTCCAGATTTCCAAAGCATTGTTTTACATGGCCTTTTCTATTATTGTTGCATCATTTTTATGCTTCAACTTTCTTGTTTTCCTTTCTGTCACCGGTACAAGAAAGGACTCTGTATTTTAGGGTTCATGTGATTAGAGCAGGCCCACTCAGATAACATCAGACCATTGTATCCACTGTGATGTTTAATATATCATAATTATAGGAGTACTTAGTGATATTATGGGTTTGAGGAATTAGTGTGCAGCATTTTGAGGAGTCATTTTAAAACTCTTCCTGCTATACAAACTCATATGCATTTGCTCTCGTGATTCTTTTTTACAAATTGTAAGACCTACATATAAAGCAATACAGGAATTACTTTTCCAATAAATGATGTGGTGCCATTGCATATCCATATGGGAAAAATGAAATGTGGATATATAAAAATCATTTTAGTTGAATCGCAACCCTAAATAAGGAAATCAAGATAAGAAAGCACCTAGGAAAAAACCAAAATATCTTCATTTCTTTCACTTAAGCAAACATTACCGAAGTAAGATAATACCACACTAGCCATAAAATAGAGTTGATAAGCGAATCATCAAAATTTAAGAATTTTTGTTTATCTAAAGATGCCAACACAGTGCAAAAGTAAGTAACAGTAGGAGTGGAGATACTGGAAATACATATACCTGATGAGGGACACCTATCCAGAATAAAAGTTTCCCAAAAAATTCCCACATATCAATAAGTCAAAAGAAGACAAGTGAAGTTTTTAATTTGGCAAGAATGGCAGAAAGTTTCTCACAAAAGAAAATGCATAAGAAGAAAAATTACATACAAAACCTCAATTTCACTTTTCATCAGAAAAAATGTGAATTGTAGACACAACGAACTATTACCATACCACAGCCAGAATGACCAAAAAAGAAAAGAAGAAAAAAAAAGTGTTGTGATAGACTGCTTTAGAGTCTTCATTCTTTTGGTTAAAATTGTTGAGGCTATTTCTCTGCTCCTTGAATTTGGCTTTGGACTTATGATTTGCTTGGGACAATACAATGCATAAGAAATAACAGTGACTTTTTTTGAGCCTAAACCTTAGGAAGTTTGGGTGTTTGTGCTAATTCCCACACACTTTTGCCATCTCCATGAGAAAAGCTTTTACTCTGCAACCACTTCTCACTCACTCTCTAGTCTGTGCCCTAAATCAACATACCTAGAACAGGCCACGGCAGTGAACCCCAGCCAGAAACACTATTTAAAATAGTTACCTAGGTGAGCCAAATATCTACCTGTTGCCCCTAAATCTACCTGCACATGTATGATTGATAATAATAAACTTTTAAGTTATTGATTTTTGTGGTGTTTTATTTTCCAGTACTAAGTGCTGGTGAGGAGGTAGAGCAACTAGAATCAGTTACAGATGGTAGGAGTGAAAATGGGTAAAGCCACTTACATGAACTTGTTGTATTTAATAGTACTATATTTTCCTTTCAACCTAGGAACTCCACTCTAGAAACACAAACACATATGTACAAAAGTACTTACAGTAATAATATATATAAGGCCAAAAATTGGAACCAACATTATACATGAATCTTTCTCCATATATATATATATATATATATATATATATATATATTTTATATGTGTGTATACATACATATAATTACATTCATACATTGACATACTCTAGTTAGACCAATGAAAATGATTGAAAAATAGTAACATTCATTCAACAAAATGAATGACTTGCAATTATAACTTACACACAACAAGATGAAAACAAGAACAGTATATACTGTTTGATTCAATTCATAGAATGTTCAAAAGTTGACAAATGAATGTAGATTATAGAATGGAGTTTATATTTTGGATACTGGATATTTTAGTGAAGGATAGTTTTCCTTCACTAAAAGTAAATGTCTGAGATAATCACCTGATAAAGAGAAAAGGTTTCTTTTGCCTCATGGATTTCGAGTCCAGTCAAGGATCAGTTGGCCGCATTGCTCTTAGGCTTGTAGTAAGGAAGTGCATCATGGAAAAAGATTGTAGTGGAACAAATGCACTCACAGCCTGAAGGTGAAAAGCAGAAGAGGAAGAGACAGAGGTTTTACAATTTCCTTCAACCTATACCCTCAGGGAACTAAAGATATGTCAGTAGGCCACACCCATTAAAGTTTCTACATCTCAGTCACACAAATCTGGGGACCAAACCTATCACACATGGACATTTGGGTGACATTCCAGATTGAAACAATAGCAGAGAGGTAATGACTACAGAGGCAGAGCTGCAGAGAGATGTCTGGGGTGCAGGTCATGCTTTCTATCTTACTTGGGTGGCAGCTACATGCAGAAAAGTTCACGTCATTACAAATGATGAAGGAGTGTATTGGGGATTTGGCTAGTTTTCTGTATTATGTTATACTTGAATAAGTAAGGTTCAAAATAACAAGCAAAAGAGTGGAAATCTCTCTTTTCAAATACTGATAGAACATGACTTTCTTTTTTTTTATTTAAGAGAAAATAGATACAGAAGCTAGAAATAAAAGTCAAAAAAGACAGACAAACAACAACAACAGATCTGATACGATAACATTGTAGGTTTACACACTGAGGTGGTTGAAGTTTGGCAGTAGTTACAATATTGCATATCATTACCTTCCTAGGGGTTGGGGATATTGACAGATATAGACATG